>JASFAT010002711.1:0-93338 GCA_031353405.1 Baronia brevicornis | reverse complement strand
TTAAAAAATAAAGCGGACAATATATGGATAAGTGAAGTACTTTTTCGTTGTCATGACACCGTGTTACAATAAATCAAGCGTGAATAGCGCATGCGACGTAGATAAGAACCGTGAAACAAAAGGGCTCCATAAATCGTTATTAACTACGGAGTCGCAAGTCCCTTATTCGACCAGGAAAATATGCCGATATATTGCGTTGCTGTTATTAAACTGCCAGGCGCTTTGCCCTCTCACTTAGTTATATGAAATTTTCATGCGCTCTTAAAAATGCTTTAACGGAATTGATCATTTTATATTACATTAGACCCTATCCATCTTTTAACAAAAATTTTAGTAGTGTATGGTGTATACGTTAATATAAGTAATGTAAGTGGTATTTTGTTTTTAAAGAAGTTGATTCCACGTAAAGAATAAAAAAGAGAATCAAAACTTTTCTTCTGTCTTTTGAATTAGAGATCCGTACGTCGCAACCCATCTCTAATTCACCCGTCTTCGATTATTGAAATTGCTAAAGATACTCTTGAGCCCAATTTATGGTATAAATTTCTCGTAAGAAGTTATCGATTGTTACATGCCTTGAATTATGTAATTCGTTTTATTAGTAAAGTCTTATATTTCTTTACAAGATTCATTCTTATAAACGATGTCAGCAAAGCATTTCCAATACTTCGATTTTAAATTTTATTATAAGTAATAAGTAATAAATATTTAAATACGCATATGTTTCACAATACTCAATATGTTATTGTAGTTTCAACCACAGAGAGTTTCGTTGTCGTCAGACGTGTTGAGTTGGTATTTTAATTGATTCGCACTTGTTTTGTCTATTATACTTCAAACTAGCGCAACAGTTGTCGGCCAAGATTATGATGTGATATCTACTAATAAAACTTACTGTATATCCTTATAATATTTAATATTATTACAATTCTACTATCAGTTCTCACTCTCCCTATATAGATATATCTTGTTCAAATTTTCAATTGTTAATATAATACGTTTTAGTCATCCACTCAAGTTCAAATAATTTTTTTTAAACTTTTGGATAATGACACTTGATTTTAAAAACTGTATTGAAATCAAGTGTCATTAACTAAAAGTTCTCAAATAATAATTCGTTTATTAAATTTCATTAATTAATTTTAATTTGATATGAAAGAAACAAAATTCTTTATACATATTTATGTTAAATGTAATTATTTATAAAAAAGTAACTGAAATACAATTTTGCTTTGTTGACCTAATTAGGAATTGACTTTAATTTTATTATATTACTTGTTTATGTTAAATTTACCTAAATCAATTTACATTAGGTATTGTATTCTGAATAAATGTTATATATTCCGCTAACAATACATACAGCTTAAGGATCTTGTCTAAGAGAGATTTCTATCGATCGTTTTATTCAACGAGTGAAGAATTTCATGGATATAGAAAAAAAACTTTTTACGACTGAACATTGAGGTAAGCCTCACGGAAACGCTGAATAATATATTCAAATGCGGTGAAGCGTGAGCTGATACAAAAACAAATAGACATAAAATCAATGTTTTCATATTTATGCGCAAACATTAACCTTCGGGTATAGTAAACATTTTGTATTCACGAATAAATGACGTAAACCAGGAGATGGGGGCGCGTTACATAATTTGCAATGTTCCAACTCCGGTGGAGCTCCAATAAATCAAATGTAAACAACAACCACTGGGTATGGAGATAACAAATGTATAACAAAGAACTGAGACATATTAAATAACTCATACCTAATATTTGTTAAAATCTATCCTAATACAATAAACGGTAAAATTTAATAAATGTTTTACATTTTTTTATGGGATAGGAGAGCAAATGAGCAAGCATGTCGCCTCATGGAAAGCAATCATCGCCTCCCATTACAACGGCGACACCGCAGGAGTCACAAAAGCTTTGCCGGTCTTTTAGGTATTTGTAGGCTTGTTTTTTTAAGGTGCCAATGTCGTATCGGTTCTTAAAAACCACACAGTCGATTCCACAGAGTGGTGTTGCGTGGAAAGAAGTTTCGAGAGAAGCGCACCGTACTGGATCACTACTCATCCAGATGGTGGGGATGAAACTTTGTTGATGAAATGGTTGTGGAATTTGGCGGTTGGAATTATTCCAAACAATTTCTAGGAGCACTCTCCATGGTAAAAGTGGTAAAAATGTTGAGAGATGAGATATCCCTCCGCAGCACTAGAGAATCAAGCCTATCGGTGAGATCTTGGTCATCGACGATTCGGATCGCACGACTTTGTATGCGGTTAAGTGGAAGAAGTTGATACTGGGGGGGCTTCCCATTTGTAGGCCCATAGTTTCTTCTGTTATGGATGCAGTTATATATAACATATAAAATAATAACACAAAATTCATAATCATAAAAATCATACAAACGTCATAATGGAATGCTTAATAATGAAGTGCATAATGGAAACCTTGATACCAGAAAATCTCGCCTTTAAAAAAAAAAAACTGTTCTTTCTGTTTGGTGGCCCAATTTTTGACTACTTATTTCTTTTTAGAAATTTAAAACGAAATAAGTAGTCAAAATATATGTCACGCTGAATTTGTGATTCAAATATCAGTATGATTGAATCGCTACGTCATTCAAAAATCGATTAATTTAACTGTTAAAGATGATCTTACGAGATGATGTAATGTTTCATAAAACCTAACTACGAGCACATACACTTGGTGGATTGCGACACAGGGCCAAATAAGTAACAGATCGGACATATTTGTCTTTGGGTGACCAATCTGCTTTTCAGTCGAGGTGGCTTTATTTTAATTTTTTAGTTTGATTGATGGATGTCGTTGATGATTAAAAAAAAACAATTTAAAAATTAAGTATAAAAACTATTTACTGTTTAACCCTTCTTTGCATGATTTTTTCTTTATTGGTGAAATAAATCAAGGTGATATAATTCATGTTCAAAATTAAAGGAAAAATGGTTAAAAAAATCTTAGTATATATTTATAGTATAAATTTAGTAAAAACCCATATGATAGAAATTACCATTATCATGCAAAGTGAGATCATTGGCTTAGTACTAAATACAAAATAAAAGAGGATATCATTAGATATATTTTATTCTTTATGATAATTCACTAAACAATTATTATTTTTACTACAAGAAATTGTAAAATATAATAAAACAAAATGATACGTTTATTGCAATTACAACAAATAGCGGAATGATAACTTCAAGCTCGTTTTACTGATAGTGCCACTTGCTTATTTTTGACAGCTATGTTTTTTTTTATGAAATGGACATTAAAAAGGTATCCAGACACGATCAACTTGAAGTGAACTTGTTCTTTTATATAATTTTTGGGCATTCAGTGTTATGATGGAAATTTCCACCATTATGCAAAGAAGGGTTAAATACGAGTAAGTCAAATTATATTAAGGATAAAGGTAGTTTATTTGAAATGTCAATTTAAAAACATTGCTTACTGTATGGCTCTTTTTTTTTTCGCAGTTATGCGGGAAAAATTCCGACTTCATGCAAATTACAGGATAAAAGAAAGGTATTCTCACCGCAACTGTGGCGATTTATTCGAAAAATTCACTCGAAGAAGGCTCGGAAATTTGAAGCACTATTTCGAGTTTTACGTAGCTTCGAAACTTCAATGAGAACGAAATTTATGATAATTCAGTTTACCCAAGTGATTTGTTCAGCTTTCTTGGATAAAGAAAGATACTTTACGCTACGGCAAGTTTTGAATCCTTACCGAGGTATAATATGAAAACCGACTTTTACAAAGTGGCACTTACAAATAAATGGCTGCTTAGTACGAACTAGATTAATTTGAGTAGAGAGGATTAGTTTGAGTACGCTAGGCGGTTTATAAGCACAACGAACATAATCAGATGCCGGCAGGTTGCCCTGACATTTAACGAGTTGTGCTTATTTGTGAAATTTGAATTTACATGCGACCCTTTGCTTGCTTTCAATACTGAATTGAGTCGGCCTTTATATTAAGTATTTTACCAAATTGTTCTTTGCTTTAACTACATTTAGTATAATTTAAATCTTTTTAGAAATTATGATAATCGTTCCTCCGTTAAAAAGGATATTAACATTTTATGGTAAATGCTGCCTCACCAACTCACACTAATTTCAAAATTATCAATATTAGGTAACAAAAAATGGTTTAATCAGAAAATATTAAATTTCATGTCCAATATTTTCAGTAAAAAATGTTTATTTTAAAATAAAGTGAACATCAAAAAGTATATACATACATATAATAACGCTTGTTCCCTTTAAGGGTAGGCGAAGACCACAGACCTCTATTCGCTACGATTCCGGTATACATTTTTTACATTATCCACACTCATCACTCTCTTCATACAAACCAAAAAGTGAACAAGGCTAATATATACAGGGCAAAATGGGACTTATCGGGATGTTTGTTTCTAAATGCGGCTATATGTTCACTATAGCGAGTCTTAAAGCTAAGGCCAGTTTGACCAATATAAACTGCGTTACATTCACTACAGATAAGTTTGTAGACACCTGATCTAAGTTGTCGGTCCACTTTATCTTTAACATTAAAAATGTTTTTTACTGCATTATCCGTTCTGAACGCCACTCGGATCCCTTTGTTGTTTAGGGTTTTCGCAATTTTGTCCGAGATAGGACCTATATAAGTCAGACTAGCCACTTGTTTATTCTCGCTTAGACGAGGAACGTTTAAGTTCGGTAAGTTTTTGGTTTAAGTTCCAAATAAATCCACTTAACCCAATGGAAAAACACACATTATTAATTTTCTGTTATTGTTTTGCTTGTCGCGGATCTTAGCTAAGTAAAACTTTTGACTGTCCATATAGTGATGGATTTCCGCAAAGTAACGCCTGACTCCATTCGTAATCGCAAAAACAACTCTTTTTAATTTATTGTCAGTTTTATACCTATCACACATAATAAATCATAAAGTTTATTTAACTGAGAAAAAAATTAACTAAACTTATTTTCTGATATATTCATCATGAGACATAATTGTCATCGTTATCTCTTTACACTCATTACGTTCAGTAAAAATAGTCTCAAATCGAAATTCAAATAGAGTAGTGCAAATGAAAGTGCTTTATGATTACGAAAAACTGATTTAATAGGAGAAAAAATATAAGGGCACACCTGTCCGCACCAGCAAAGTCGAAACGACCGCCATCTGTATGAAAGTAACTTGCACATTTAAGGGATTATTATTCAAGCCTAGAAACTTCATTTGATTTTCAGAACAGTCTATAAATCAGTATAAGCTTAAATATTCGAGCTTTATATATATATATATATATATATATATATATATATATATATATATATATATATATATATATATATATATATATATATATATATATATATATATATATATATATATATATATATATATATATATATATATATATAAAGTTTAACTCTCACATCTCTACAATCAATATAAAATTTCGTACAGCGTTGAAACTGACTGCTTTTTAATGATCAATTTTTCAAACAAGTTTTCGAGAGAGATATATATATATATATATATATATATATATATATATATATATATATATATATATATATATATATATATATATATATATATATATATATATATATATATATATATATATCTCTCTCGAAAACTTGTTTGAAAAATTGATCATTAAAAAGCAGTCAGTTTCAACGCTGTACGAAATTTTATATTGATTGTAGAGATGTGAGAGTTAAACTTATATATATATATATATATATATATATATATATATATATATATATATATATATATATATATATATATATATATATATATATATATATATATATATATATATATATATATATATATATATATATATATATATATAAAGCTCGAATATTTAAGCTTATACTGATTTATAGACTGTTCTGAAAATCAAATGAAGTTTCTAGGCTTGAATAATAATCCCTTAAATGTGCAAGTTACTTTCATACAGATGGCGGTCGTTTCGACTTTGCTGGTGCGGACAGGTGTGCCCTTATATTTTTTTCTCCTATTAAATCAGTTTTTCGTAATCATAAAGCACTTTCATTTGCACTACTCTATTTGAATTTCGATTTGAGACTATTTTTACTGAACGTAATGAGTGTAAAGAGATAACGATGACAATTATGTCTCATGATGAATATATCAGAAAATAAGTTTAGTTAATTTTTTTCTCAGTTAAATAAACTTTATGATTTATTATGTGTGATAGGTATAAAACTGACAATAAATTAAAAAGAGTTGTTTTTGCGATTACGAATGGAGTCAGGCGTTACTTTGCGGAAATCCATCACTATCTTAGCTAAGTAAAACTTTTGACTGTCCATATAGTGATGGATTTCCGCAAAGTAACGCCTGACTCCATTAATAATATTATAAATGTGTTATAGGCTTTGTTTTTGACCAAAAAATGTTATTTTTTATTTAAATCATGATAAATATATTTTATATATCTTAAATAATCTTATTTTCCAGTAAATTATTAGTAAATTATGTTCGCCAAATTCTTTATATCGTTGAACAATGAATAATTCTGTTATTCTTATCTAACTTTGATGGCCCAAAAGTCGCAACGGTAGTTATTTCATTTTCACCGCCAAGGATCGCAGGTGCAAGTTACAATGAAAAAGTGGTTTAAATAAAATTCTTTACTTGAAATTAATACCAACTTGAAGATCCCCAAATATATCAACCAAAATATGTTAGAAAAGATGATTGCTGAAGGAATCAAATTCTGGAAACGACCAAGTGGGTCATGAATAAGATACACACAAGATATTGTGTGAATACGTACATACATACATACACATGCCACTGCTTTCGAAGTTAATGATCGTAGGTTCAATATTATAATACATATATTATAGTATGTAAGTTATTTTTAGACCATATGACTCGTCAATCGGAATTAAAAAGCGTGGTTGGTTTATATCCATTTTTCCTGAAATGGGGTGGACCGTATCCAGCAGTGAGGTCAGGAGTAGCAACATGGTCAGTAAAAAAAAATGTTATAAAAATATGATTTATTGTACCCGCAAATATAGCGTTTCTTCTAACAAATATTTACCTCTCAGAAGATTCGAGACTATTTGACTAGCATTGGATTGTTGTAACTTATGTGGGTATACAAATTGGTAGTGTAAACGTCTCTTTATTAATTGTCTGGCAACTACTCGGCGATAATAAACATGACTAAAGTATATGAAGGAGTTGTGATTTCGTCAGAATAGTGGACGCGTACAAAAAAAAAATATATATATATATATACATAATATTGGGGTCGGCCTTCCTCGTCTGTGTAGGCCTGGGAGGTCCAGTCTGATTATCTTGTTCCCATGTTATCTGGAGGTATTTCCAGATAACATGGTATTGTATATATAATATGGATATTATTTTATATTGTGTCCAAATTACGTTGCGTATTCCGTCGACTCTCGTAACTTCGCACATCCACCGAAGCATCTTCGTTTCCGCCACCTGAATGGATTTGACACGGTTTTGTCTAACAGTCCAAGTCTCGCTATCGTATACGTATGCTTTGGTAAAACTATATGAAGCAATGGAATGTATGTAAAAACAACATGTAAAGTCTATATGGGGCTGTTCATAAAATACGTTAAAGTACGTCTCGAAAGATAGATTCCCCGTATGATTAATTGTGACTAATAGAACTAAAATACATGTCTTATAACGTTACTTTGCTGTAATAAAATTTTAATAAATCCATAAATATCTATAATAACCAACAAATAAATATTTTTTTGTGATAAACTGTGAATGTTACGTTTCCTTAGAATCCCTTATTCACATTTTGTCCCTCATTTGTATGCGTATGAACTTTATGCACGGCACCTATCCGATTTTTTGGCACATTCGATCTATATTATTAATGAAACATTCGTATGTCAGATATATTTTATACAGTTATTGCATTGTACTAAGGTGGATTAAATATACTGATATATTTTCGTAGCTGATACATCTGGAATTTTAATGCATGCTTAATTTTAATAATAACCCGGCCCCCCGGTAGCCAAAGTTTTAAATGGAAATAATATGGGAAAAGTTTTGTTATTAGTTTGGATTTTTTTACGTCATGGACTAATGAACTGATCATGTCGATAAATAACAATTCTTGTAGCAAATTTAACGCTCTACAAAAAATGTTTCTTATAATTTTTTGCTAACTTGAATGGTTCAAAAGTTATTCGAATTCAAAATCAAAGTTCTAGTCAAATCTATGAGTTTTTCTGTTTTTAACGTCAATTAATGATTCAAAAATGGAAGAAGGCTTAATATTTATATTTTAGATGCTTTTTCTGACCTTGACGTATGTTTTGAAAGAAAAGTAATAATTAATTGCAAAAATTGATTGTTAAAATTTCAACGAATCGAAAAAAGTACCAATATTATCATTTTTTCTTTAATCATAGCTACTTTCATGAAGTTGTTACATTAATTTTTTTCAGCGCGTTAGGATACATTTGGCGATGATCCTCTAAAGTATTAGGAAATTAATAAACAGATCTTAATAAAGATCAGTCATAAAATGTCTATAAAGAAACTTATGTAACAACTTCATGAAAGTAGCTATGATTATAGAAAAAATGATAATATTGGTACTTTTTTCGATTCATTGAAATTTTAACAATCAATTTTTGCAAATAATTATTACTTTTCTTTCAGAACATACGTCAAGGTCAGAAAAAGCGTCTAAATATATTTTATTATTATATTGCGTATATTTTATTTTGATAATGTTAAATTGTAATATAGGGTTACAGTTTGAATCATACAATAATGATATATAAATATAATGAAATAAAAAATATAGTATACACTCTGAAATACATTCACTTTGAAAGAAATGTAAGTAAGGAGGAACATATACTAATAGTACATGCTGTTGCATTTGCAGGGGATAGGAGTGTGCCTCGGGGCTGAATTCAACCATAAGTTCGCTGCAAAACCTTAAATGATAGTGTAACGTATCAGCAATTGTCTTTTTATCAAAGATACTGGTATCTTTAATTTCCCTATACCCATAAAAATGTCCATTTTCACAGGGATTTTTGTTTACATTGAATAAAACACTGATTCAAGGATTTAAGTGTTAAGAAAATTCTAAAAATGAAAAAAGAAATTTCAAGTCATCTAGGCTAATATATTAAAAATATAAATATTATCTATAACATACTAAAAATATTAATATAATCCATAAAAATGCCAATGACTATAAGGTGCCTGTTTTTTTTGCAAAGGAGTATAGTTATTACAAACTAACAGGATAGACGACTAACTGCACCAGAAATAACAGCACTGTACAATATGGGACGGCTTGATAAATTAGTACCCAATTCACAGTTAAAAGAAGTGTCCTTGACGCAGGACTTAAGGGTGCATAGCGGTCGCAAAACAACTTCTTTAAACAATTAATAAGAAGAAGAGACTTAATTGGGCTAGAGAACACAAAAACTGGACAGCAGCAAATTGGGAAAAAGTCATATATATATATATATATATATATATATATATATATATATATATATATATATATATATATATATATATATATATATATATATATATATATATATATATATATATATATATATATATATATATATATATATATACACACACATGTCCTACTTCTAAGCACGAGTTTTTCCATTTTTGGAGGAAATAACCCACCATGCTTTTCTTTTTTTTTTTAATCCAAACAAATACCAGAAGGCTATAAATATATTTATCCCAATGTGAGAGTTGAGCTGACGACCATCGATGCGAAAGAAGTGGCTTCGCCATTACACTAATAAGTTCGTCAATTCTGCATGTTGATCAATAATCACATTGACTAATTTTTTTGCGCTTCCTTACAACCCATACCATGCGATGTTTATAGAAGTCTCAAATGTTAATAGCAGAAGTTGAAAATCTCACTTAAAATAGAAGATAAATATCAAACATTAAATCGCCTTTCCCAAATAGATTTCAAGATGGTAAACAAGCGGTGAAATATTTATTCTGTTTATATTAATGCTAAATATCACTCAGTTTAATTGGTTGAAGATAATTTTGCTTAAACATCCGTTTGATGTCAGTTGTAAATAAAACATTTATATAAATATGAATGTTTTAATACAATTTTTAATAAATTTCAAAGGTAGCACTTTGTAAATACCGAAAAATATTCCTTAACATTTTCTTTTTCTTAGTGTAATTGAAAGTTTTGAAATTTTATTAAAAGGATATATTAAATATTTATTTCATTTTTTTAATGATTACTCTACTATTGTAAAGTTTTTCATTATAATTACAATATAGCTATGGGCGAACGACTTCTTTTAAACTTAATTTGCTAAGTAGAGTATAATTAAGAATGTGTCCATTAACTTTTCTTTATAGTCTCTATTAAGTGGTGACACTATGTTCTTATGTACTAATTTACATTACTGTAATACATATAAACAGTGCGAAATATAAAAATCGGTGTTTTAATATACGCGACGGATAATCACAAATTATTACTTCTTTTATGGAGAACTTGAACTAAATACTATTTTAATTAACTAACTTTATATACACTGAGGCTAATTATTATATAAATATCAGAATAAGCAAATTACGTAATAAAATATTGACGTTTATATATTAATAAAATATTGTTTACAAGAGATGAAAAAAGCCTTTCAATGTCACATAATTCATTGTGACATTTCAATGTGACATTGAAAGGCGAATGCAAGCTGGTAAATGAAGCCCTCCTTTATAAAAATTCAGAATGTCTAAAAAGGCCCGACTGGCGGTTTATCGGGGAATGCTTGTTCCGACTTTCATGTACGGTAGTGAAAGTTGGGTTTGGCAGAAGAGTCACGAAAGCAGACATTGCAGTGGAAATGAGAGTATTAAGAAGCATGTGTTGATTAAAGATGACGAAAAATCTCTACTCATCTTTGGGAGAAAAAATTTAAGGCGTATCTTTGGACCTGTGTTACAAAATGAGCGATGGCGTACACTTTACAATCACGAGCTATATGAGCTGTACAATGAGCCGAACGTCATCGACATCATTGACATTTAACGCCTTCGTTGGGCTGGGCACGTGGTACGGATGGACGAGGCTAGAGTACCCAAATACCTACTCGATGGCAAACAAGATGGTCGTAGAAGCTGCGAAAGGCCTAAGCTCAGACGGCTAGATGAAGTCGAGGACGACTTAAAGGCGATCGGTGTGAGAGGCTGGAGGGAAAAAGCTAAACGAAGATCCGACTGGAAAAATTAACGGCTGTAATGCCTTGATGTTGATGAAGAAGTATGTGTGGGGTCATTTTGAATGATAGAATAAGAAATGAAGATATAAGAGAGCGATGTGGAGTAAAAGAACGGTCGTGACAAAAGTTTAAAAAAGGATGCTTATATGGTTTGGGCACATAGAGAGGATGGATGAAAGATAACTGGGAAAAGAAATATACGTTGCGAATGTGGATGGAATTTTATTACAGCCACATACATTTACCTCTCGGGAATAGTTATGCTACAATACAATGCCATGTTTTCTTTTATGTTAAATTTTCTGACTTCTTTAAAACTAAGTGATAAAATATATTTTTATACAGGCATACACTATCATTAAAATTATTTTTATTAGCCTTACGTGATATAACATATAAAAATATATATAATACATATATCTCACACTCCATTTTTATTGATTATATTAAGTACACTTCAAAGTAAAGAATTTCCTTTCTATAATATATTAAAGGAAACATTTTGCCATATTCGGTTTCCATTTTAATTAAATCGTTGAGTGATCCCGTCACTAACAAGATTATTTGGTCTGTCTCACCCAGAAAGTATCAGAGTGGGTCGACAACGCGTCGGTGCCGGTAATAGAATCGGCTAATAATAACGCTTGATGGCACAGGGGTGGTTGAGGGAAATACAAAAATTTAGAAAAACATCTTCTTATAACTATACAATATTTTATCCTATTATATAACACAAACGTTATTTCCAATATCTTATTTTTTTAACTAATTACGCGTCAGGGTCCCAAGGATTTTTGCTTTAAGGCGAGCTTTCACTCACAAGCGACCAAATAGTGCACTGAAGAAATGCCCGCTTTCTGAGCCAAGGGAAGTGGGTTCGATTCCCGCATCAGAATAAATATAGCACGGAGTACGTTTTAATATTTCATATCAGCGCATATATATATACATGCAATATCAACTGCGTAGCGTGGTATCAACGTACTAACACAGGTAACACGGTAACAAGATCTTAAGGGGCTTCTTCAAATTAAATTTTCTTTCAAATATGTTCATTTATACTACAACAAAACACATGTTAACATCAGTACTTAAAAATATTAGAAGTATATCAATCTGTGTGCTACAAGTACTTGGAGGGGCGAGATGTTCCCTTTTGTTCTATATCAAAACAATAATCTCGCAGAAAACCGGCGTCTGAGTGGTAGCTTACCTACCAAGCTTCGTACGGTGAGCGGCCGAGTTCCGGAGGTCCAACATCCTCCCCCTCCCTTTAACTCCCCTCCCCCACTGCCATTCCCCTTCCCTCTCCGACTCTCATAATGACACTTTGCTTTAAGGTCGGCAACGCTTCCGCACTGCCTATGGCGCTGCGGAAGTCTATGGGCGGCGTTGATTGCTTTCCATCACGTGACATGCCTGCTCGTTTGCCTTCCTATCCCATAAAAAAAAATTAATCGAATCAACATAATCCGCAAAAAATAATTAGTACTTTATCTTGCAAATTAACAATAATTTAATTTATTAAGTTGTATATATTCAAATTAAATTAAAACTACAGTACGTACGTCGTTTTAGTCTTTATTATTGGATTATATGTTTTACATACATCCTAATTGTAAGATCCTCCTTTTTACCCTGTACTGGTAATTACTGTTAACTGTGAACATTTTGTAAATTGAATAAAATAAGTTATACTCTTATAGTTATTAAAATGTTTTCAAATAATAAAGATTATAAACAAAAGTTACTTAAATTAATGTTATTGAGTCACCGTGTAATTATATTATGAAAAGTAAGTTAAAGCACGAAAAGGCGCATGTGTGTAATAATTTATCAGTAACTTCAGTTAGATTGTTTCGGACCGTGTTTTGTAATTAAGATCTACCTAGAGACCCGTTTAGTAAATTAAATTGCACCTTTGTCCCACTTCGCAAATTGGTTCCAACACCGGTGGGTTACAATTTTGCCTCAATAATTCCATTACAGCATAGCTGTAATGGTGACAATGTTACATGTTTATCGAAAAGTTGGTGTTTCAAAATATTATAATTCAATAAAATATTATATTATGTTGATTGAAATATAACATTAAAATTAGATATATTATAACAGGGATTCAAACTACTAAGGTAAGCAAAGTTTATTTATGGAATGTTAAATTATGATTTGTAAATAGATTTTAAAAAGAAAAATTATAAGTGGAATAATGAATATTCCTGAGAAGAGAATAAAACTCGTAACATACAATTTAAAAAAGAAAAATTATAAGTCGAATAATGGATATTCTTGAGAAAAGAAAAAACTCGAGAGATACAACTGTACAGGTCAGGGATCATCTTTTTCTAGCCGCTTGTCCGGTATTTATGGTACACGGGTACGTGACCCCGGCCTCCCAATCTACTACCGCCTTCCGTTGCGGTAGTATCATATCCCTATCATCCTGTCTAAATTCATCTTTTCTCTCTCCTGCCTTTTCCCTTTTTCTCTATCCTATTCCCTTCCTCTCCGCCAATCCACGGTCTGCCGTGTCAAAGGATGTATGGCTAGGAGTGAGCTTAGTCTCAAGCGTGCCGACCGTCCCGGGATCGGGCTCCCCCGGGTACAATGGTGTTTTACCTCAGCATGCGGGGCTCTGCTGGTACTGACCTCCATCTACTTTTGCGGCTCGTGGGATTCACTTTAACGAATATTAATATACCTAATTCGTTAAAAAATGACGGCGTCGTGGTTCGCCACACGTCACGTCCTGATTCCCACGAGGGCGAAAATCGACGAACGTAGAGCCGTTTCGCTACGATGAATGTGAGAGGAAGGATGGATGAAAAGATGGATGAGTGTGAAAAAGGTAAGGAGGGTGGGTCGGGATCGTAGCGGATGAAGATCTGTGACCTCTACCTAACCCTACAGGGAGACAGGCGTGACTATATGTATGTATGTAAGTCAAATTTTAAAAAGAAAAATTATATTATAAATGGAAGAATGAATGTTCCTGAGAAACGAAAAAACTCGTGAGATATATGTAACAAAGTAAAATGATATGTTGGTTTAATTGATTAAAATATGAAGTGTCTTTTGATGTGTTGTGGTAATAAAAGCCGTCATAAAATGGTTTATAAAGGTTGTTTGAAATGCAGAAATCGTAGTTTTCAATGAGTTCTGATACTGAGAACACGTACGGCCTTTGTGTATTTGTTAAGCTCAAAGGCTTAAAGTAAAGATCATACTGCAAATAATATTATTAGAAGACAAGTGAAAGTAGAAAGAATTTACTGATTTTATTTAGATAAATTCTTTTTTGTGAACATTTTGCACACAGATGTACATTTATAAAAACGTATTCACATAAAAACTCACGGCATACACATTTTATTGAAAAACTTTTTTTAATAAATTATTTTCTATGTGGTCTCTTACAATAAAACTTTTGTCATGTCGTTTGAAAAGCATGAATTTCAATGAGACAACACTTCTCGCAACATCAGAAGGGTCAAATGATGGTTTCTGTTAATTTCATTTTGATGGTAATTCATGTAATAAGATTAATATTTTCATTAAATTTTCTTTTAAAAATCTAATGATAATATAAAGAAGTCTTTAACGGTATATTAAAATATACCGTTAAAGACGACATAAAAATAAGTTTAAAAAAATATGTATTAACAACAAAATATTGATAGATTTAGAATTTTAAATTACTATACATTAAAGGTGGAAGGAGTTGCTACTCCACAGACATTTGCTTGCTGATTTTAAGGAAAATACCAAAAAGTTGGCCAGGACCTGCATTACCCTCTCTGCTTAGCTTATTTTTTATTACACGCACAATGATTACTAATTATCAACATTTAGATAACATTGTACATATTATAGTAACAAATATGAAAATTACTAAATACTAGTTTATGTGCGGGAACAGTCGAATGGTTTAGTATTAGTTCAATGTTTGTGGACAGTCAAAAGTTTTACTTAGCTAAGATCCCCGACAAGCAAAACAAAAACAGAAAAGTAATAATGTGTGTTTTTCTGCTGGATGAAGTGGATTTATTTGGAAGTTAAACCAAAAACTTACAGAAAATCGGCCATCAATTCTCCACCCACCATCCACCATACACAACACCAAACAAACACTACCACTTTTCCATCTTGTAAACCCACGTTGCACGGTTTTCTGTTATTGTTTTGCTTGTCGCGGATCTTTGCGCGGATTAGCTAAGTAAAACTTTTGACTGTCCACATAGTGATGGATTTCCGCAAAGTAACGCTTGACTCCATTAATAATAGTTCAATGTATACAAGTTTTCTGCTAGAAGCCCTATGTTAGTTTATTCATACACATTTAAATTTTTATGCAAGCCGATGACTTAAGAATTTATAAACAAAAATTCAGTATCTCGTTGATAGTAATGTTGCTTTTCGGTTTCTTTTTGTTTATAACATCTTATTTAAATTTATGAAAACTCTCTAAAACTCCACATCTCCTGTGTAAAAAATTCACTATAACTTTTTCTCAAGCTTCATTAGATAAACTTAGTGTTATAACTTAAAAAGTATAATAATTACAAAACTTTTTTGACCCGCGTTTGAGACTGCAACGTTGTGAAAGTTGAATGGGTAATTAAAAAAAAGTTGTTTAATTAAACAGAAAAATGTTAAACCCTCTTCATTCGAGTTTATTCATTTTCAGCAAATACTAGGAGACTCGATTCGCAATGCAAATTAGTGTTTGTCTTATGTAAAAAATAATTAAATTATATGTTATCAGCCCTTTTAAAAAATAATAACATTTCTCTAGAATATTATTAGTTTAAAAAATAAATAAAATCAAGTAAATATTATGAATACATGTCATATGTTAGACATAGATAAGCGTTTATTTATTCTGCATACATACAAATTTAAACTATAAAAAACAAAACTATTTATAAAGTACATTTTTTTACATTTATAATCATCGTAAATATTTATGTAGCCTACAGGTATTTATTGTGAGTTAAGGTGTTTTTCTTGTTATTGGAGTTACTTATGGTACCGAGGACACAGAACATATTACTTTAAGGATTTTTTTAAATTAAGTACGTAAACTAATAATAATATGGTAAAAAAATAATAACACAAATTACACGCAGTCAGACTTAAGCAAAGTCGACGTACAAAGTTGACGACGTTTCTATATTAGTATGGAGAATGATAATTCCAGTATTAGTATGTATAATGACAAATGATGATTTCAAACTAATCTTAATTATATTTAAGTAAAATTTCCTGACGGAAAAACTCAAAACACTACTGACTATTATGCATTCGGCTATACTATTAAACAATTTCTGTAAACAAGTCATAAAGCCTCCAGTGTTTTATTCCAATCAAATCTCTCATGCTTGTTTTATAACACAAATGATAATTGCACTTAATGTATATTATGGTATGTCTTTTATATAATTTTTCTTCTCTTGTTAAATCCTTACTTCTATCTACATTTGACTAAATATTAGGCTTTCAATAATTTAAGATGTACACGTCTACCCAAATTGTTGAGTATCTGTTAATTATGAGGTACTGGAAGAAATGCCCATTTGGAATTAGTCCTCTTTCTCTTATATAATAACATCTAGATGCACAATAAAGAAAACAAGATTAAAAAACTTCTAGGCACCCATTAAATTTTAACATTATTAATGGAGTCAGGTGTTAACTTGCAGAAATCCATCACTATGTGGACAGTCAAAAGTTTTACTTAATAAGATCCGCGACAAGCAAACAATAACAGAAAATTAATAATGTGTGTTTTCCTGCTGGATGTAGTGGATTTATTTGGAACTTGACCAAAAAACTTACCGAAAAACGTCCAGCAACTCTCCACCCACCAACCACTATACGCAACACCAAACACACACAACCACTTTTCCACCTTGTAAACGACACGTGTTTCGCACCAACACGAGGCATCTTCAGGTATAGTATATTCTACGGAAGACAACCGAAAAGTGTTGTTTACAAGGTGGAAAAGTGGTAGTGTGTGTTTGATGTTATATGTAGTTGCTGGCCGTTTTTCGGTAAGTTTTTGGTTTAAGTCCCAAATAAATCCACTACATCCAACAGGAAAACACACATTATTAATTTTCTGTTATTGTTTGCTTGTCGCGGATCTTAGCTAAGTAAAACTTTTGACTGTCCACAAATTTTAACATATTCAAAAAGGTTTTAGAAGACATTAAATTGGTAAAAGGTTTTGTGTGTGATATTATTCAAGCTTGATCTGAAATGCATATAAAATTTCAGCCTCATAGCGTGGATTATGTCGTTCGTATTGCGAAGTGCACGATTGGGGCAGGATTAGCGCACTGCTACGTTTACATTTAAATTGCTGAGCACGTTTGCTTATCTACCAGCCGTTCGGGGTTCAAGCAGCTGTTATAAAATATTTTGAATTTTACTAAGCTGTATAATATTTGAACGTTTATATTTTAAATATGGTCAATATTTAAAATATAAACGTTCAATTTTTTTTTTATATATTCACGCCTATACCCCGCAGGAGTTGGCAGAGACCACAGAGCTCCATCCACTACTATTCGTCGCAGCGAAACGGCTCTCCATTGGTCACTTCTCAGGACGTGACGGGTGGCGAACCACGTCACCGTCATTTTTTTTCAACAAATTAAATAATTAATTCAATAATAAATAAGTTCAAATATTATACACCTTAAATAAATTTGTAAGAATTTAATGAATTTAAATTAGAGAAATTAAAATATATGTATGGATTACAAATATTTGGACAAGCGTGGTGGGTTAATGTCCGTTCCTCCAGAAATGGAGAGGCCTGTGCTCAGCAGTGGGACATATATGGGCTGTTAAAAAAATATTTTGTTTTGTTGGTTAAATATTTCTATACACAGAACATTTTCTGTGTGGTCGTCGGCTAAAAAAGGCTACCACATTTTTTTCCGAACTAAAGAGGCCCATGCCTAACTACTTGATTTAGTGGAACATATATTTTGTGGTTATGAAACATTTTTCTCCGAAGTTATACTTTGAGACAAATAGGGGGGAGGGAATTATTAGTAGTAGAACTGAGGAGTCACAATAATTTCAAAATAATATACAATTATGAGAGCCTACCAGCAATATATATATATATATATATATATATATATATATATATATATATATATATATATATATATATATATATATATATATATATATATATATATATATATATATATATATATATATATATATATATATATATATATATATATATATATATATATACTTTCTTATCCTTCTATTTAAAATTAACTGAAATAAAAATCATAAATCAAAACATACATGGGGATTACATTATGGAATGATGGAAATTTACTAAAACTGTGAGGATGATTCATGTTGGCAACGAGTTATTATGAACAATGTGTGAATAATCAACCTCTGCAGATGTCTATGGGCGGCGTTAATTGCTTTCGATTTGGTGACACGCCTGCTTGTTTGCCTTCCTATCCTATACTATCAAAAAAAATATACCCGTCAACCATGGTGACCGTTTTCAAGTCCTTCCAATGTGGGAGAGCTACGTTCACCTGTAGACTATTCGAAATATAAGTCTTAAAACACACCAAATTAATCCTTTCAAATCTGATGGACAGAGACGTCGAAGTGATTGCATATAGTTATATGTTATATAAGTAGGTAGATTTGTGAGAATAAATATCTTAATGATTCATAAAACTTAAACTACACTAACAAAACAAAAAAACACTGACAGCTATTTTTATTTACTGTATTTAGACGACGAAGGATGATTTTGTCATTTTATTTATTACCTAAATTTATTAGAGGGTTGCAATCATAAAGACACGCTATTTGCTTTCAGTCAGTTAATGTGTGGTTTTATAAATTCCTATTAACAAAGTTTGGTGATTAGGGTACGGGTTCGAACATTTCAACAATTGGCATCTCAAATTTTCCGTATCACACCAAATTAAATCTAATTTGTTTCCTATTAACCACATTATAATTTTTTTAGACAAATTAATAAATTTGTATTTTATCTATGGAATCAATCGGTTTAATTCAAAAATATTTGAACTAAATATAGTGATCACACATTTGACGCATTAGACTGAAACAATAAGAGTTAGAAGACAGTGAGTTTTAATGTTTTTTTTTTATTGGATAGGAAGGCAAACGAGCAGGCGCGTCACCTGATGGAAAGTAATCAACGCCGCCTATAAACATCCGCAGTACCATAGGCAGTAAAGAAGCGTTGCAAGCCTTTAAAGAAAGGGTCATTTTGGGAGGGGGGAGGAGGGTTGGGCCTCCGAAACTCAACCGCTTACCGGACTCGGCGCGGTAGCTAAACACACGCCGAATTTCTGCGGGAATTTATTCATGCTACATACAAATAATATGCCATTCTTGACAAAGTATTCGTCTGCAGCGTGGCCCTACTACTACAAATATTACAATAATGTATAGTACTCCTAGAATTTTAAAGTGCACTAATGTATATATTTTTATATATATACATGATTTTCGTCTTTTTTTGGCGCATTTTTGATGTTAAATAGATTTATTTTGATGTAATATTTAAATTTTAATACTTTTTTATCAGTTATTTTTTCTTTCAAAAAACTGTTAAACTGATAAAAAGCTGTAAATTCTGCAGCCTCAGCAGGTTTCAGTTTTTATTTTCTCTTAATGCTTTTCTTACGCTATATTAAGCAATTAGGTATATTTAATAATAAAAAAACATTATAATAAATATTTTTTATTGTAGTAGTTGTTGCCAATGTATTTTGTTTGATTAAGAATGTATTATAGTTCCATTATTTGAAACTCTTTACTTATAAAGGAGAAACTCCTTAGTATTTTTCCAACATTTTTGTAACCTGTTTAGTAATATCTATTTTTGATGAATCATTTTTTGATTTAACATAAATAAATTGTAATAAATAATGTTAAGTTATATGTATATTAATATATTTTCTGAAAAATAATACATTAACTTGCACATTTAAAGATATTAAATTTACATACATACATATGTACATATCACGCAGTTAATATTCCTGGAATTTCTCACCTATGGATAGTGCTGAATGAGCTAAGAATAGAACTAATTCTGGAATAATTTAGTGTTTTGTCATTTACCTATTAATATTGTAAAATCATTGTACATTATGTAACCAAGTACTACGACTAAGGTAACATTTATGGTATACATTGGATTCAATACTATTTTCAATAATAACTCCTACACGAATACGTTCCTATCTGAAACTTATTGTGATAAAGGATCAGTAAAATATTGTTAATGTAGCGGCGTGAAATTGAATTGAAAATGAAAATTTTATAAGGAAGAATATTTCAGTAATCCCGATATTGTGTATATTTTAAAAATATTAAATTATTTCCTTATAAAATTACGAAGTGCATATGCATGCAGGAATTTATACTTTATGTGCTTATCGTCTTATGTAGCACTATGTGTGCTACATCCTATTTGAGGCCCCCAGATTTGGGATAATTACTTGTAGGCCATACAAACTTCATAATTACCCAGCATCATTATCCCGATACGAGAATCGAACGTGTGACAATTGATTCTGAAAACGTTATATTCTTTACTTAACCAATTAGATAAATATTTTTTTTTGATTACAAATTACAATATATGAACAACATTAAATGGGGTGAGCGATTAGAAACTACACAAGTGAGATAAGGAAACCTGTTTAGTTGTCTCGAATAACGCTTAACAGTCTTCACATACATATGGAAGTAGGATGTGAAGATAGACTTTCAAGGCCATATTAGTGTACAACTGAAAGTTTTTAACCTTACAAATGTAGCATATTTGGAAACTAGTATTTAACGCTTGCAGTTTAATTAAAAGTTGGTAACATTAACTTGCAATACAATACATACTATATTGCTAAGTATTCGACTTAATTCATTATAATCGTTTTGTACAAAATTATTTTCTTAACCAATACGTTGACTTCAAATTCATCACAGATACTTTATCTCTATTCACGTGTTATTGCCGCCGCCGAATTCTACAACCGCACAACTCGCTATAAAGAAAAGTTTGATCCCCACCATCTGGATGAGTGGCGATTTACTACGGTGTGCTTTCTCTCGAAAATTCTTTCCACGCACTACCACTCTATGGAACCAGCTACCTTCGACGATCTTTCCGAACCGATACGATATTGGCACCTTCAAAAAACAAGCCTACACATACCTAAAAGGCCGACACAACACTTCTGCGACTCCTGTGGTGTCGCGGTTGTCCATGGGCGGCGTTGATTGCTTTCTATCAGGCGACACGCTTGCTCGTTTGCCCTCCTACCCCATAAAAAAGAAAAGAGTTAATTACTTTTTGTCGCTAAAATATATAAATTAAAAAATTTATGACAAATAAAATTTTTAAAACACGTGCACTGTGAAAATACCTGAACGGGTCAAATTCATTTTAGCAGTAATCAATTTCGCGCTACGACGTATTGCGTTGGCATGGTTTGGAACCAGTCGACCAAGACCGTAGTCAAAGAGCTAGCTGTTGGATTTAAATAAAGATATTTTTATAAGAATATTAATTAAAAAACCTTTCTTTGTAAGGATGTCTGGTGCATATTCTCGCCTTTTGTGAAATAGAAGTCGAAAAATTTATTTGTTTAATAAAACTAGAATTGTTAATTTTTCTGAATTGTCTAACATTTATGAGTGTGCAAGTAAACTAGCCCAACGTGTTCTTTGAAAAATCGAGTTTCGATCAACAAACATATTGAAAGTCAATATTTTATAAATAAATAAATAAATTATTCTCCCCATATCGCCTGAAAAAATTGTAACTGGCGTATGCCACCTACAAAACAATCGGCTATAAATATTTTTGTTGATGACACTTTATGCTTTGCATTTTACAATTATGTGTATTAACTGAAAAATTTACATACATACATATCGTCTCACGCCTGTCTCCCGTAAGGATTGGCAGAGTCCACAGATCTCCATCTGCTACGACCTCGGCACACTTCTCTTGCTTCCTCTACACTCATTATTCTCCTCATGCAAGCCCGCCGGTTGAGGGTACTCTTGACCTGGCTTTTCTTAAAAAATTCAACTGAAAAATTTTCTAAATATATTTCCAAAAATAAGAGACTTCTTTAAAAAAATCGTTGAAAAATCTTTATAAAACAAAAACGGATCTTTACTTTGTAATAAAATAGACAATAATATTATTATATTTTGCAAATTTAAAATTTGGATATACTTAAAATTAAATTTTTATAATTATATATATTTTTTAGTACAAACATGTTCGATCAAATAAAATATAAATTAGTCATTTAAAATACCACTACTATTAAAAATATAAAAATTCTAGCTAAACTCTTTGTTTTCAAATGCATTGCTCTAGCCGTCCTTACACACGTGCTGCAATGTGGTTGGCCAATACTTTTTGTTTTCCTAATTGATTTTATTTCTTTTATACAAAGCATTGTAAGCGTTAATACTTTGCAATAAGAGTACTTTTCTCTTGTACTTAATTTCTATTTTTTTACTACACAACAAATATTTACATAAATAACTTTGTTTATGTTATTTTTATGAAATGTATTTATTTATCACCATTGCATTGCTATTGAGTAATTAAAAAGCAATGTTATCATGCTCATCGTATATGATAATTTATAAATTAATATAAAGTACAAAAGACAGAATAGTTAATAATCATGTTTCTTAAAACGATAATTATAGGCCAACTTCTTATGGTCCTATGTCCCCGAGGTGGGGCAGAGGGCGTCCACAGTGCTTCTCCATTGGGATCGGTCTTGAGTGACGCGCTTCACTTCAGGCCACGTCAACCCGATGGATTTCATCTCGGCCGCTACGGAGCGTTTCCAGATGTGTTTGGGTCGGTCTCGCTTCCTTTTCCCTTAAGGAGTCAAATCCAGCGCCTGTCTGGAAATGTGATCAGGGTTCCTTTAGAGAGTATGGCCTATCCAAGTCCACTTGCCGCGCAAGATTTGAAGTCCAATCGGTGGTTCGTGACCAAGATCCAATAGGCATTCGTTGGATATTTTCTTGGGCCAGAAGATTCCGAGAATTTGTCGAAAACATCGGTTAACGAAGACTTTATATGCCATAGGGACCTTCAAAAACAAGCCTACGCTTTTGATACAGCCTATACCTTTGTTAAAGATCAGCAATGTTTTTGAAATTCTCTTGATGTTGTAGAAATCTATGGTGTTGATTGTCATTCACCAGGTCACATGCGTACTCTTTTGCCCAATTGATTTTGACCAATTGATTTCTCTAAAGTTTGTATTCCTTGTCATTTCATTAATAAATATGAATATTAATCAGTTTGTCACATATATCTGTATTGGGTAATAAAGATTGATACATAAAATATTAACTATAGTAAGATATCAGCGTGATAACCAAAGTAAAGCCTCTAAAATTTGGAGAGGTTTGTGTCCAACAACGGACTTACTTGCTTGAAATAAAAGCGTTATTTTAAAATTGACATCACTGTATAATACATACTATATCATATGCCGTAAGTTGCTCGGCATCGAATATGCTATGTTGCAATAGAGATAGAAAAAACTTTTTTTATGACACCTTTTTTTACAATATTTGAAATTAAAACCTTAATAATATTATAATATACAAATAAATAAAACAAAATTTAAAATAAATAAATGTTGCTGCCAGCATAGAATATAATATAATCACCTCATTCCAAATAACGAATATGGGAGCAAATACTAATGGATGGGTAGCAGCGTCTTCCACAGTATTAATAAACCAATGTGTGATCCCCAATCAGATTGCATCGCTAGGTAATTACGGCAACCCCTCTTTTGTCATGGAAGCCAATGTCCTAAAAAGACCAATGTACTGATTATGATAACAAACATAATTACAAGTAACGCATATTGTACGCCTTTTATCATATTGAGAAATTGACAATAGCTAAGCAGTAGACATATCAGTCAGTGGACATAAAATTCTATATATAATATTAAACCATGATATTAATCCATGTATAGAAGTGCACTGCGTAAATGCATTTTAAACTTCCCCGATTTGCTTTTCTATTGTAGTCACAACTTTGTTAACTTATCTGTTGAACCGTTAACGGGAAGCCAATACTTCTTTAATGAATGACTTCAAAACCTTGACTCGATACGAAAACAAAGGCAATGCTGATCTAATGAATCGTGTAATTATTGTAATGAATAAAAAGTGTATTGACATTAGCCACAGCAATGTATTAGGTGCGCAACTGAGTTCTCACTGTTTGTCGTTATATGGCTCCAGCAGTAAGTGTTGGTCGATTTTGACATATTCAAAACGTCATGAACCAAGCTTAGACATATGGTAAACAAACCGTTTTGATACATAAGTGATTTTATTGTAGTATCATATACTTTTAGTTGTATGAAAATGTCTGATTTTATGCCAAATAATCGTCATTTGCGAGAAGTGTAGTAACATTTCCCGAAAATGATTCTTATTTCAATGATTCTTATTTCATTCAAAGAAATCGGCAGCTAAAGCGCGTCGCGAGTTAAAAAAAAGTTTACAGAAATGCTGATCTAATTGAAACAACGTTCCGCTATTGGTTCCGTAGTTTTAAACACAGTGATTTCAATTTGACTACTGTCCGCGCAAAGGAAGGCCAAAAACATTCCAAGATGCTGAATTGTAGAAATAGCTCGATGATGATCCATGCTAAACGCAAGTACAGCTTGCTTCAGTAGTAGGAGTTACCCGCCAAGCCATTTCGGGAATAATTTAAAAGCAAGGATCTTGGGTTACTTTTGATTTTAAACCAAGGGACGTTGAGGATAATTTTTTCGCCTGTAAACAACTGCTCAAAGGATAATAAAAGAAGATTTTCCTCCATCGCATCGCGACGGGTGATAAAAAATGGATTCATTACAACAATTCAAAGTAAAGAAAGTTATGGGGATTGTCCGGTCATGCTTCTACGTCGTCGGCTGGGCCGTTATATATTATATACACGTTGCGAAGGTTATGCTGTGTATTTGGTAGTACAAGGTCGGTTTTGTTTATTATGAGCTATTGAAACTAAACGAAACCATCACTGGGGAACGGTATCGACTTCAATTAATGCGACTGAGACGAGCACTGCGCGAAAAACGGCCACAATTCTCGGCCTCATGTTGCCAAACCTACATGGAAACGCTCGAATAGAAAATTCTATCCCACCCATCATGTTCCCCAGATATTGCGCCGTCCCATTATTACTTGTTTCGTTCGATAGCGCATGATTTGGCTGATCAATAGTTCCGCTCATATGAAGACATTTAAAAATGGCTTGATTCGTAGATAGGCTCAAAAGACACTTTTATTGTACCGGTATTTGAGCTCTGCCAGAAAGATGGGCAATTATTTAGATTTTGCTATAAGTATTTAGATGTCGCGAATGAATTACTAATCAAATTTTAAAATTAATTGAAAAATTTTATTTTACATTTCGTTATAGCGGTTATTAATGTAGACAACAGTTTTAGTTCATTTTATAGTACAACAAATAAATACATAAAAAGTTATAAGTTACGAAATGTTTTCGAGCTATGATTTAGAAACCAGGTAAATATTATTTCAGAATTTCAATATTGATTATCCTTAAAGTTTTACAAATATTTCCATAAACATCAAACGAGTATTAAACCAAAGTTGTATTTGTTGAGGTTCTACTTGAGTGGCTAATATTATTTTAATTATTTAAATGTACAGCCACCGGCGATTTTAGTTTAACAAAATTTTATTGAAATCAATTATTTTAATTACCTCTCCCTCATAAGTTGGAGAGAATTATTAAATACTTGAAATGGTTGACCATATCTATCGAAAATTGTGAAATATCTGTCACCTTTATTAACATTTTCTTATTTATATTTGTCTTGAGTGTCAAAAATGTATACGTAGTTTGATATGTGCTTTTATTTTACATAGATCCATGTAAACAATCATTACACAATACTCAAGATTTTTTCAATAGATACTTAATTGATCTGATAATATTGATTGAATTAGATAGAACACCGAGCATAAGCTGTACGTACATACTTAATGATGCAAATTAATTTTGCATAATTTATTGATCAATCATTCACATACTAAACTACTTACGTAGAAACTTGCGGGTTTCTCAAAAGAGATCACCGTTATTGAATCAATGTACAATATTGTTACATCTATCTATCAATCTTGATATCATCTATCAATATTAAATATTTTCCTTAAAATCAAAGCAGAAATAGCTATAAAATTAAAATTTTCTTATTCTGAGTTTTATAAGAAATTGTTAATCCCACATAAGGCATATCTTTTACTTTCTATAAACATAAATGAAATCATATGCGTGTTCTCTGAAATAAAAGTTTTACTTTTTCTCCCAATTCGTGTTTACGGAGGACAAATATGTCTTGAACATCAAAAGAATTGAAGATAAAAGTTGCTCTCCCCGTTTTAGATAAGGCAAACTGAAGGCATTCTTTACTCTGGTAAATGGCTGGCAACATTTATGTTATATACATGTATGTACATTTGGATCCCTTGAGAAAATTTTCTAATATATCGCGAGATGTGAATTTACCATATTATCTACAATACTTTAACTAGACCATTGATTTCACATACCTACTTTTGAAGATGATAGAGACAAATATTAAATTTTATTATACACATACAAATATGTATTTGAGAGATAATTTAATGGTAAATATGTTGTACAAGACGGACTTTTAATGTTATCATTGTACAAGTTGCATTTTGATAAAAACGATAATAATGAAAATTTGTTCTCACTATTATTGTTTCTATATCTACATATTAATGGAAAAGCTCGTGATTCAAGAACAGAAACTGGGCAATTGCACTAGTCCACTTCTTCCGAATACCAACTACTTACTACACACTGCACAACAAAAGATCGTCAAAGTAGAAGAACTGCGACCAGAAACTCTCCGTCACCACATTCATCAGACCTTGCTCCATTATATTACTCCTACTTTTTTTTGTAATGTAGTCTTTTTCTTGTTAATATATTCCGATGAAACAGTCAAAACTATCTCAAAGAATTCATTAATATTCGCTCCCGGAGTTTTATAAACAAACAAATCAGAAAAGAGCATCCTTAACAATGCATTTTCAATTTATTAAATATAATATTTATAAAAAGTCTTTTATCTTCGATATAGAAACTTAAAAAAAGAAGCCTATTCATATTTCAAAGACCATCAATGCCTATAGTGTGTCGGACGTTTATGGGCGAAGTTGATTGCTTTCCATCTGGCGATACACTTTCTCGTTTGTCTCACTGTCCCATAATGAAAGAAGATTAATTTCACAGGTAGAGATAGCTAATATATGTATAATATTCTGAGCTGTTCCTTTACTTGTAACATACAAATACGTTCCCTTAAATATATAGCGCACATAAATTTCAAACATATTGCCGTCATTCCTTACATATTACTCAACTGTAACAAAGCTACAAACTATGTTCGCCTGTTCACCTCTAACGTAAAGGAGCATGTTGAGATCAGACGAGATAGTTTGAAAAACAGTTCCAGTACAGTAAACTTGTTCAGGTTAACTGATCGTTAACTTTGAATGATGCTTTAACTCTAAACTATAGATATCAATATCTGATAATCGGCATGTATCTCAAAAACGTCCACCAAGTTTTTTTATTTATCCTGCAGTATTAGGAGTACTAACAATATATATATATATATATATATATATATATATATATATATATATATATATATATATATATATATATATATATATATATATATATATATATATATATATATATATATATATATATATACTTGTAACAACAGGTATATATTTTTTTACTTATTACATAAATTATATTATATTGTTTATGCCGCAGCCATCTAGGGAAAATGAAACTAATTGAAAATAAACATCAATTCCGATTTATATTCATTTAAAATGCCAAAAAAAAAACAATAACCCAATTATTTTTACTTTCTGGAATAAGATTTCTAAAAAGTAAAAAGAAATGATGAATGTCTATATTATCAGAATCATCAAACAACTTTAATAGTCCATTGTTGAATTTTAGTCTACCCCTTAATTGATTTGTTTTCTGTAATTCCCATATTCAATTAAATCCTCGGCTAAATTAGGGATTTTAGAGTAGTTTCCATTCTCAGGTTGCAAACCCTGCTGCCCATCACTGGTATTTGCTCTCGTCGTCGCCTTCTATAAAATCCACGGAAAGAAATAACTTGGCCATATTCTATGCCAGATACCACATAGAATATAGAATAGCATTTCGGCGTTTTACGCTTCGACCTACCAACTTTCAGCGAAATGGTTACCCCGTGCGACCCATAAATGGCGTTTTTCTGTTTGTATGGAAGCACTCTAGTGTTGGGCAAATCGGATATTTTTTCATGAAAGACCACATAAGTATTCAAACTTATTATATTCTTTGTACGGGAGTAACTTCCGTAAGGGTTAGGTATAGGTCAAGCGCGTTCTTCGGTATCTTCAGGTTTGTATATAATTCTTTTGCCTCGCACCCTATCCGAACTTTTTCCGAACAAACTCACCCTTTTCATTTTGACAATTTTGATGTCAGTGAGCAAATGGTAATCGAGCTTTATGTAATAGTTATGTGAATTAGCTTTCTTTTCAAATAAAGAAATAACAAAATTAAATAAAGAAACAAAACATCTAAAAACTGTCGCGGCTGTTAGAGCTATGTACAAAGAGTAATCAAGAGCCTTCGATGGTCAACTGCTCGCCTGGACACGTATCTCGTATCTTCTAGACACGTCATTTAGCTTGATCTTTGGCTTCATTCATTCAGTCGCCTTGCACATATATATCGTCATTCACTTGCCATTTCAGTTCACTAACTCGGAGAACAATATATAATATGATATGTCGGTAACTAATATACAGAGAGTAATCATCTCAATTATATTTTCCATTTATTGTTCACACCTTCATGTTCATATGATTCGAAGCTATGCCTATCATACATAACAATTGTGTTGTCATCGAGCAAAACGATATGTTCCATTGAGAACGTAATGTAATACGGCTACGGCAAAATGTTTGCGCTTTGTGTAATAACTCATAACTGAACGCTATTTTGCTTATGAAATTATTGCCATGTAGATAGATATAACACGTACGTCTAAAAAAGCTAACGAGAGGTGTAATTCATATTTTGCCAAAAAAAAAAGAAAAAAAACAACCTTCGAAATTGCCTGTCCAACGTGAACATGAATGTTACTTTTTGTTTAACTTTTATAATACAAAGTTAAATTTCTTAGACGTATAAAATTTTCTTCCTTGTTTTTCTTTTTGCGGAGAATGGCCATACGGGGCCGCAAGTTACGGAATGAGAAGAGAGACGATGACGACTTTGCTTGGCGACGAAAGCAATCGTTCAATCTCCATTGAAGCAATGGAAGACGCATCACAATAGCAGGCGAGGGACTAAGAGCAATCCAAGAACGCCTCATATGTAGTCGCTATCAGAAAAAAACTAAAAATCTTATTTTACTAATAAAATACAAATTAATATATTAGTTTTTATTCGTAATTACGATTTTTAAAAACCGATTTGAATAAAAATCATAAATCAACAGAGTACTGAGTTAAAACCAATGCTCCGAAAAAGTTTTGTCTGCAGTATGAATGAGTTATCCTGTGAAGCTTGTCCTGTCAAGTACCAAAACTCCTCAGTGAAATGACGTCTACTTTACTCGGTAATTGTGAAGATTCTCACTTCTATACAAGATACTATGATACAACTTTCTAAATGGCTGTCTACTGTAAAAAAGGCGTTCATTTATCTCATTAAGTTGTTTTTATTAATTAATTTTTAACAACAAGAAAAACGTTTATTTTTACACATAAGCGTTAATAGTATATGATGCCTACCCTTTTCTGGAGGAATGGATGTTAACTCAACACGCTTATCCAAAGAACATTGGCGAGGAAAAGATCTTGAGGCCATATATTTATCTCGTTACTGTAAACGAACCCACGATTATTGATTCCGAAAGCGGTAACTTCGCCATTAAGCAGGTTAAATAATCAGATATTTATTTGTTGATGGACAATCAAAAGTATAGCAAAAATAAATGCAATTTTTTTTATTTTAAATGTTATTGTAAATAAATAATCCATAATTTCACGTAGTTTTACGGAAAAAACAGTTACTTCGCAATAACATTGCGACAGTATGTCAATAAAGTGCAGTAATTTCGAGAACCACTGAGTCATCGACAGTGTAAGTTGAATACTTAAACAAGTCTATTCACCATTGTAAACATGATACGCATTGTCTGACCATCCGTTGTACTAACAAGGAAGTGGGCCACACTGCTTGTATGCTCCATTCAACAGACCAATTGGTGTGTAAAGGTGCAAGCTAATAAACATATTTTATGAATCAAATATAATTAGTGCGGCCATGTTTCTTAATCTAATCTTTGGTCATTCGGATATTCTATATATTTGCTATAAAATATTCATATATGGCAATACTTTGTTTTATAAAATTTATGAGACTGAAGAACTTCACTTCTCCATACACCCATCATATTTAAGAACTTTAATATATGTTTGGGTTAGTTTAGGCCAGATTAATTTTTAATACACGGTAAAGACATTTTGTCAATCAAAGTCGTTCATCTCCTTATGCAACTGTATGCAACTTAACAATTATATATTAAAATAAACTTAATACCAAGTTATACTTAATACTTTTATACTTAATACTTTATATTAAGTTTATTTTAATACATAATTGTCAAGTTGGAATCAATCGATTCCATGTTTATGATGTTACATTCCATAAACAAACAAATTATTCCTGCTTTCAAAAAATATTTAAACTGTTCTGATAACAAATTTTGACGTTTGCATAAAAAATGTTTCCATACGGTATATTTATCGAGACAAAGTAAAAAAAGAAAAAACCTTTGTAAAATTAGTAGGAAAAACTTTTTTAAAAAAAGTTACTGTTGTTTATTTACATGATAGTTTGCTATTACATACTATTTCAACACATTCTGTTTAATAACTAGACGATCATTTGGATCAATAGTGGATCTGCCGCCTACGGAGTCAGTGGTCGCGGGTTCGATCCCCGCATCGAGATAAATGGCCCGCAGATATTTATTCCGAGTCTGGTTACCATGCCAATCTGCATTAGACAAGCGTTGTGGGTTAATGTGCGATCCTCCAGAAATGGGGAGGACCGTGCTCAACATATATGGGCTATGAAACAATATTTAATAATTTAAAAACCTATTTTAAATTTATATGTAACTCCCATGAAAGTAAATAGCTTATTTACGTTTAAATAACTTTAGTGTTTGTTAATATTTGAACGCTTTAATAGTCTCATAATAAACATAAATTTCCCGGAAATTGAGGCACTAGAATTTGCAACATTGAACTTCCGTTGAATACACAGGAAATGATTCTCATTAACGTTAACTTTTGAAGAACACACAGATACGTAAAGGTAAAATTATTACTCGAATTTTATTAAATTATTAATATTATCAAAGAGTAATTTTTGGTCCTAGTTTTGTCTCTAAGGAAACTGACATTGTATGACATAATTTGGTTGCTACACTAAATTATTTCCCTAATGACAATAAACAATGTGTATGACGTACACATAATGCAAAATTATATATAATTTTATTGGGATTTAAAACATGAATTAAAAAGTTACTAGCCTCCTCTGTCAGTGAATATTGCAACTACGTGTGCATACTATCGCTACGCCTACAGAGTCAATGATCACGGGTTCGATCCCTGCATCGGGATAAATACGTGTATAGCAATCAGATATTTATTCCGAGTCTGGTTACCCCGACGATCCGCATTGAACAATTGTAGTGGATGAATGAGCGTTCCCACAAAAAATAGGAAGGCTTATGCTCAACAGTGGGACATATATGGGTTATGGTAAAAAAAATACATGGCATATTAACTTTTAAATAGTGATAGAGGCATGCTGTCTCTAGGGTATTGTCATTAGCTCGGCCGTGGAAGTAAGTACTGTAAGTACAACAAAGGCCCCCAACGACTTTTATCATATACAATAATCATATTATCTTATCTCGTTTTAATGTGTTTAGTAAAAAGCAAATTCACATTATGCATACGAGGAACGTGAAACGTGTTGTGCGGGTCTTATCTTCATGCTTTTCTAACAAGGCCATTGTATGAAGCACAAATACTCATGTTTTTTGACGCGACTCGATAATTCGTTGCTAATAACCATCGAATTATCGAGTTGCATTAATGCAACATGATTCAATTACAATTGTAATTTAATCATTTTGTACACTACGGTGCTCACGTAGTTGCAAAATGATTCAATTACAATTGTATTTTAAACATCTTGTATTAGATTTATGAACGTTAGACATCATTGTGATAATACGAGGATACTAGGTTTTAGAAGTTATATTTTTATAGCATTTATGGCATTACGGTTTAGCCGCTTTAAAATCTATCGCATATCGATTCCATTTTCGGCTCCAAAAGCTATTAGTCACACACGTATGTACGTATATCGGGTAATGTCTGAATTGACTGAAGCACTTCTCTATTATTTGTAACTAGTGGTATGATTAATGGGAAATCCAATCGGACACATGGCTAGTTAACTGATTTCCATACAAATTTTCATCTCTCATTTAACCCTAATAGGGGAATAATATCGATCAATATAGTTATGATAATCCTGAACGTTGTTATCTCTTAATAATTAGGGGGGTTTGCCGTAATTATACTTATCGCATATGTATTGGAAAGCCCATATTGGTTTTTATTGTAAAAACCTTTATAGTGAATTGGCGACGAAGGCGGCTCCTCAGTATTGAAACCCCATTGAAACGATAGAATTTGCTACATGACGGACAGACGGATGGGAGGAAAGTGGTTAGTATCATAAGGCACCTCAGGTGAGGCCGAGATTTTCACTAGATAGTCATCATAGAAGTTTTTCTTTTTAGATATATTTATACATGTGAGGAGAACAAAACTTAAATGTGAATCATACACACGTAATGCTGATATTGTGACATCAAACATTTATGTGTAACATTATTAAAATTATTTACTCAAACAAAACAAATAACAGCGGCATATATCTGTAAATAAACATGTTGATTACAGATTAAGTTGATAAAAAATATTTATACTAGTTGTGTTTTAAAGTGAACCGATTAAGTCACAAGTTTCGAAAGGTTTTACTGGTAAGCAATAAAAAGATTTAAACTCTACATCCATGTACATTTCAAGCCACCAATAGAAATCTATTATACCGAACACATACGTGTATAAAATACTTTCCAAAATTGGCGTTATAAAATAAATAACATATCCAACCAAAAACATCGTAGAATGTGCGAGAAATACACCATAAATTGCAACAGTAATAATAAAACTCGTCCGCGTAACGACTAAAATCAAAATCAAAAATCAAAAGTCAAAAATAAATATTAAAAATATATTTTATATTTATTGTAATTCTACATAACAGTGATAACTACAACATAATTAAATACGAGTTAACTATATTTTCAAACAAAAAAAAAAATTAAAAATGTAAGGTTAATTTTCTTTAGTTGACCATACGAAAATAGAAACTTTAATGACGTTACTTTAATTAACGGGGAATGTATTATAATATATTTATTGACGGTTTGATTGTGTTATTACTGTAAGCAACAAACCACATGAAGAAAATAAGGTATATTTAGTATCATATTGTGTAAGTACACATACACATGTAGTACACACACATATACATACAAGTACACACTATCGTAGAAACGATAAATTTTAAAATTAAAACCTATTTATAAAAAGCGAAAATTTAAAAGGCATTTTTATTATTTTTATTCAGGTGCTTTTGGCCTTCACTGTACTGTCGCCATACCTGCCTAAGCAACCATGACCAACCGCACTACGCCTGTATTCAACAAAACGTTTTCATTCTCTTTTTGCTGTTTTGCTCATTACTTCCTCATGTCCGAGCTTCATAAGAATATATCGTCAGTAATGAGACTATGCAAAGGCTAGCGGCTGCATAGTATATGCAATTTGTATAGTTTACTAGTAACAGAAGCAAATTTAAGAAGAAGTTCTTTTGTTTAGTAATAAACAGTCTGAATCAGATAAACCACCCACGGTAATCCGACAAACGTTTTACAGAGCGATGTCGAATTGTAGTGCGTAATTTTTTGAATAAGAAGAGTACGTAATCCGACAAATTACAAATCAAACAGTCTACTTGAACTACGTATTATACTACATAATTATGTGTATAATATGAATGTGGAATTTATTAAATTAAACATCATATTGAAGAGCTCATATTGTAGTATGAAAATTACATCATCAGTTCTATAGAACTTACGAAAATAATAGTGGGGGTGTATACAAGTTACAATCAGTCCAATCATGCGTATATTAGTGAAGGTTTGCCGAAATACTTCTGTACAATATACAGTGATAGGTGTATTGGATTACAGGAGGCGTCAGATTGGACGTGGTTCGGATTACCGCGGGTCCTACTCTGTACTTATTCTTCAACCTCTGCGTTCGCTTTATGTACTAATCTTATTTGCTTCATTTGGAAGTGAATATGGTCTTTTATTTATTTGTCAATCACATTATATTATTTAATAAGCTCCTTTTTATAAAGATTTAATGGGGTTGTGTAATTTTAAAAAAAATATCAACATTATTTATAACATAATCAATTAAACCTAATATTTGTAAGAGTAATGTCAGATGTGAGGGTTATGCAATGTCAATAACTTATGTATTAACATGTCAATAGGGGAGCTTGTACTTTGTACAATATTCAAGTTTCAAAAAATAACTTTCTTTGTTTGTAAGGCAATAGCAGCAAAATAATGAAGCATATCTTCATTAATATAATAATGAATTTGTAAGCTGAGAAAACAAGTTTACAACTTAACTCTCTTCTTCTTCTTTTAAGAGTGCCTCTCCGACTTACAAATAACTCTTAATTTAACTTAACTCTTAACTCTCTTAATTTTTATCTATGAATACAAGTAGTTTTTATTCTTATTTTAATGGTTACAATTTACCACCTTTATTTCAGACGATAAGAGAATATTTATAAACTTTAAAATATACGCTGACGAAAATAAACATACATAAATTATCAACTATATTGATATACTTTTTTAAACACACAGTATATAAAAAGTTAAAAAAATATACGCGTCAAATAATTCACTAAATTTCTTATTTAATTATTCATATCTATATATTTATAAAATAAAATACGCTTGAATTAATTCATTAACTACGTTATTTAAATATTTCAAAGGGATTACGGGTCATGTTCATGTTCGCTTATAAAAATGGAAATAGTAAATAGTAAATTATAAAAGAAATAAAGCGAGTTAACTTTTAACTTTGATATTTAATGAATTTTAAATTGTATATTGGTAATTATTAAACGATGCTTTAAAATGAAATCTGCGCCTTTGAGATTATTTCCGATAAAAGGAGCGGTTTAAGGTTCTTATTTACGATCCACTATAGATCCACAAAAATATTAAATTCTTCCATATCTTCAATATTAGTAGTAGCAGTATTCTTATTTTGAAGGTTGTAAAGCGTAAGGAAACAATTATTATAAAGTGCAATAGGAACAAATTGCGTGTTTTTTGTTTCCACAAGCCAGTATGTTTCTTCATGCTTTACGAACTTAGCCGATGACCTCATACGATAAAGTTCCATTGTGGGTACGTCAGAACGGGGGACTTGAATAAAAAACGTTTAAACATTCTAAACTTCTTAATTATTACGCGTCGGTATTTGCGCTTTCCTCAGACGGAAAGCGAAAATGATGATGGAGTTTTCTTGCGATTTATGATTAATTTTAGATTGGTCCAGTAGTTGTTGAAGCATTTGTTCAAATGTTTTTTTAATCAGGGATATGAGGCCATCCTAGGCTAATAGTATCATTGGTTCCGGTCCAATGGTTCCAGTTATAGATCCTTTCCAGGCGAGCTCGTCTGTTGCGTCATTGCCCCTTCAGCTACTATGCCCTTACTTTCTAACGTAATTTTCATTAGGTTATTTGATAATATGAAAAAGTGTGCGTTCACTTAAATTTATAAATATGTATTAGTCTAAACTTAATTTACACTTCTTGTTACAGCTTTGTGTTACAAGAAATTCTGTCAATAACTATCCGACAGTTTCCCTCAGATTTATTGTTATTATTAATTGCTCTTTACCGTGGTAGATCTACGCTATTAACATTTTTTTTACTACGCTATTAAAATTTTGGGTTATTTTTAGTATAGAAATTATTAAATGTTGCTATATATTTGAGGGAAGTGAGCATTTCGATTACTAGGCAAATGCTGATCCAAATTTTAAGTAGGTATTTTTTATGATAGAGTTTCTTATATATGAAAAAGTGAATATAACTTTTCCATCCTAAAAACGTTTCGCATCAAACAAAGACTTTCGTCAATTGTGCAAGTGCGAATACTTAAGATGTTTGGGCATATTATGCGCAACAAAAGCTCACTAGAACGATTAGTGGTTGGTACGTACACGTTACAGTAGAAAGACAACGTTTTTGCGACCGATCACCCACAAGATGGACAGACTTCATCAAAGCATCTACCAAATGTAAATTAACAACTGTACACGCAGTGCCACGGATATAAAGAGATGGAGAAGTCTCGCTAAAGCCGCTAACACCTTACAAAAAGATCCAAGACCACAACCATTCTGCCAGGTATGTGCAACTGAGGAAGAGACTGAGAAGATATACATACAACCACTGGCCGGCTCCTCGGCTACTGCTACGAGATTCTCGCAGCACTCGAGTCCGGCGTCGACTATACGACGGCGTACCACACAATATAATCGATTCCCACCTGCCCGCCATAAATGGGGAGCAGGATTAGTGGTTAGGCCGAATACACAAGACCCAAAAACCGCTGGAAATAGCAGCGCAAAGACCGGGAGGTGATTGCCTCCTGAGCGTAGGCCCGAGTAGTGGGGTTTATGCCTGAGGCTCGTTTCCACACCCCTGACAGTGTAGATGTCCCCGATTCGATATACATACGTTTAAAGTAAAAAAGTATCCAGTTAGAGTGTTGTGCATTTTGTTTAATAAAAATGTGTTTTTTTAACTAGAGCGAAATTTCTCCCTATTATCTTTTTATTATTTTAAGTATAATGTAAGAGTAGATGATAAGTTTCAATGAATGTTACAGCGTATGTCGCGTACCTGCAGTCTGGGTTATACCGTTAGTTTTCTCGAATGTCTCGTGAGACAGAAACCAAGTATTGATTCTTTGTTTAAAGTGAAATGTAAATAAGTATTACTTGCCATAGAATTTATGGAAAATAAAAATGTGTTTTAAAGAAATAAGTGAATTGAATGATTTACAATTATCTTTAAGTACCTTTGTTGTTAAATTAAAATTCTCCTTTAAAATTTTTTATTTGAGAAGCAAGTATATAAATAGGTATAGCTAAATTAAAAGCTCAATCAGAATGTAATAATAATTAATGGAATGATTATTATATTTTATATATTTCAAAATTCTTGGAATTTTTCAAACGTTTTCAAACGACTGCTGGACAAAGATCTACTTTATAATACTTTACCAAAATGATCACATAAATGCTAATTGAAATCAAATTGATGCTAATCAAATAAAATGTTCAAAAAAGCATATGTGAACTATTTATTTACTGCTGTAAACGTTCAGAACCCTTTTAAATATAACCATTTTTTCATTTATTTTAATTAAAGTCTCACGTTTTCAATGAACCGTAATATAGTGTTAACAGGAAGTGCGAAAGCAGTATTATTACAAATATAAGTACTAGCAATGTTTCCAAGTAAACTGTAGTCGTAGTGTAGCCGAGCGAAACCCGTTTTCAGCATCGGGCGTTCGCGGGAGCAATAAACGGATATCTTGTTCTTATCGTCTTGGTGATTATATATAGGTTATTAACAAAAGTTTTGTCTAATATAAAAAATAATTTAATAGCATTATTATATAATAGCTTGTTTTCACGCGCAAATTATAGGATATAATTTTCATTATATTAAATAGGCGTACACTTATATTTTTTCGTAATACTTTTATTATTACGTTCAATATTCACTGCTGGATATAAACCTTCTCCAAGAAGCGTTACCTAGCTCGATCTTTGATTTCTCGCATCTAGTTTCTGCCAGCCGTCCTGCGCAGATAGTAATTTCGGTGCGTTTAATTGCAAATAATATATCAGACGTACATATAAATATAGATATGAAACTTTTAAATGATATTGTATATTCATTTTAAGTAATAAAGAATTAAAACAAAATTATAATAAATATTATTACTTAATAATTACTGCATACATATAACGAAAAATATTGTATCAGTAAAAAATATGTAGATTATGTTGTGTCCTCACGTCATTAATATGTCAGTCTTCTCACGCTGTAGGTAGTCTTGGTAGACATACCTTTATCCTCTTGGATTTTTATAATATATAAATAGAGTTCAATGTATTCTAAGTTCTTAAGATTTATACTTTGAATAGTTCGGCGTAATTTATTTGTGTACCCACTTTGAATCCATAAGATCCTTGAATCTGCAGTCGGCATAAAACAAATTCGGTATTCAAAAAAGCATTTGACATTGAAGTTTTAGATGTGTGGAATTCAAAATTTTTTTGTTGGTCTGCTATTTTAGAATATAATGTTTCGTTAAATAATCCTCCGAAAGGACAGGGATACTTGATAGAAAGAGAATAAAATAAAAATAGTTTATATATAGATATTTTTGACGATAACTATGACTAATAGAAATAATATACTAAAATCCGTGAAAGATTTACTTCATGATATCTTGTCTGAAATATTTTGTAGGTATATAGCTTTTAAAAACTAGTCTATTCTTAATGTTGTAATCTATTTTTTATGTTATCTTTAATAATCAAATATTGAAATTTCGAAATTTGCAATTTAATGAAAAGTCGAAGAACTAAAAATACGTTAAGAAAACTTTACCTCCCTTTCTTGTAGTAATAAAGAAGACTAGTAATTTTTTTTTGACATCACTACAATACATATTACCCATTCTAATAACATTATTAGTGATTGTACTAGGTAAATAAATGTGTTTTACACTATTCCAATGGAAGAATCAAACCAACAACCTCATATCGTATTCGCAAATCTTACCAATTTAGCTATTATGCTCTTATATATAATTTCTAATAGGAATAATTTAAATGAATTAAAAAATGTATTTGAAAAAAAAAACTTTTACGATTATTTCAAAATTAACTTCATTTAATTTTATTTTATGGGTATTTATTATTAATATTAGTCGATCCATTACTAATATTTTTGTAAAGCTTTTAATCTAATACAATGCACTTACTACATATGTTCATTACGCAACAAAGCCAACAAAACTTGGCACCTATTGTTTAAACAATCACCCAGTAAAGTACGTATGCGTATTTGTATTCAAAAATACTTAAACCTCAACTCACGTACGCTTATGTATGATAACGCACGCCAAACGAAACACTGGAATAGAATTAAAAATGTTTTATTACAATACTGTTTTATAAATATATTCTTACATCTAATTGATCACTTTAAGGCTGCACTTCGTTTTCGTGAGGAATAATATTGTATTTTACAGTTGCTTCTTCGCGGTCGGATGAGGTCGTGGGTTCCTTTTTATCTTCATCTTTTGTAGTTATTGGTTGGATGGTCGTAGATTTTTCTGCAACATTAGTTTTATCTGTCGTGCCTGTTTTTTCTTCATTGTACGGTGATCCAGTTTCAAGAATATTAACTTCTTTATCAACTGATTCGTTGTCAAAAGGACCATTTAGAGGAGCTGTAACAACTAGGAAGCCATCACTGTATAGTTTCGCGGTAACGTCGTCAGCACTGGCGTTAGTTGGCAGGGAATATGTATGGAAGAACTGGCTGGCGAACATATCCTTATTATCGTGTTTCGCTTCGTGCGCTCCTTGCACAAATATGAAATCACCTTTGAGTTTTACTGTCAAGTCATCCTTTTTGTAGTTTTTAACATTGACCACTATCTGGAATTTATCTTTTTCGGCTATGATCCTTGGGCCTATATCAGTGAAACTTGGTATGAGCTTCCAGACCGAACTGAATAAGCTATCCCATGGCCCTCTAAACCACGATGTGAAATCGTCGACGTCGTCATTAAGTATTGTTGTGACTGGGTGAGGTATGTCTGGCTTATCAGATAACGGGACAGCGGCAGCCGCTGCTAATAATGCAAAAGCAGCAAAAATACGCGGAGAGAACATTTCTTTTATGACGTGCGCACTCACTGATTATGTATTTAGAACTGCCTGCTGCGCGGGAGTTGGAGGCTTTATAGATGAAAAGGGGGGGTGAGGGGGAAAAGAACATCGCTGACCAACGATGACAGAATTATATGAAGTTAAAGCGTAGATATGCCACCAGTCGATATGAAACATATTGTCTCACAGAGACAGGATAAAAATACGTATACATTGTTTGAACTATTAAAACTACTTTAATTATTATACACTAAATAAATAACACTAAAAGTAAGGATCAGTTAAAAAAATGGTGAATTTTTACTACGTTTGAATAAAATAATGGGTATTCAATTTCTACTACTACCTTTGAATAAGGATTATTTGACCTATAACCTAATTCTTCCACTGGACACCCTTTACTGACTCAGGCTTCTTCATTTTACAAAGTATGTAACTTTGTAAAATGAAATAGCCTGATTCAGTAAATAATATAATACAATGTATTTTATGCAAGATACATATATGTATATTGATTCTTGTATTTTTATGATATTTATACTTGTTAGTGTATTATATACCTACTGGAAGTTATATGTTAGTGTAGTTTTAATACAACATTTTGATATATATTCATTTGAATACCGATACAATAGTAATGTTAGAAAACGAAGTTTGTATTTTAACACAAAACATGAAATGATTGACCAGTGTTTCACACACACGCGCTGACAAACACAGTGTATATATTTTATAGTTTCACAGAGTAACAAATATGCACACAAATTAAATTAACATTTGAAAATTATTACTTCTTTTTTTGTTTGACTGAAAAATTATAACATCAAACAAACTGAAATATTATTAAATCATTATTCTTCAATTAAAAAAAAACTTCAAACGAGTTTCCTTTCTATTTAATTATAGTAATAACAAACTCTTTGCGCATTGACCTTCAAAGGCCGGCTTCTAGAGTTCTCTTCAACGATACGAATGAGCTCATTTTTCTTCTACTGCAAACGCAACAAAAACATTATTATTAATTCCGAAGTACGTGATATTAAAATGAACACATATGAAATGAATTCAAATATAAATGTCTAATTTCATATTTCATAAAGAAATACTACGTAGGCATTCACGTAACATCAAATAATTGTCACATAACATTGAATTACGAACTTTATTTTATAAATTATGTGATTTGAAATAAGAGAACTTATTTAATTTCAAAGAAATTTTTCAGTATTGTTCTTGTCATTTTTTTCCACAATCCATATATTTATTTACATATGTTTTACTGCTGGAGACGGGCCTATTTATCTCTGAAAGAATATACATTAATTTATCACATTACCCTAGGGTGGTTTGGTGGGACATCCAGAGTTGAAACAAATAACTGTAGGCCTTACATATGTATGGACCTACATATATCTTGATGGAGATATCGAATGGAACCCGCGATCATTGTGTCATAAATGTCTATTAGCCTATTTAAGCTAGAATTTTTTAAAGGTAATTTATAAGATATAAAAAATATTTGCACTAATATATCTGAAATGTAATTGTTTTTTAGACATAGATATTTTTCCTTTTATTCTTTGGGGATAAAAATGAAATTATCATAATCACTACATCAATCTGCAATTATCTACTGCTGGACGTCATACGTCTCCCCGAAGACGCGGCACTTAGCTCGATCTTCAGTTTTACACATTCACTATCGATCACGTTCCCTGTGCAGATGCTCAAACTGACTGGGGGGTCAACCTATACGTTGTTTGCCACGACGCAATCTCCACTTCCTGTTTTCTCCGTTTCCAATCATATCCACCATTAAAACTTCGAAAGCTATGCTCGAAGTTTTACTAGCGTTTACTCTATACCTCTCTCAGTATGATTATACACTTCTAAAGCAGACAAATCATCAGTGTCCACATTTCGGTACTGTAAAATACTGAAGACACTAAATGTCGAAGATTTTCGTCGTCGAGTTCTAAGGACAACAAAAAGAGTTAACGAAACGTCCTAAATATACCAAATCAAGTTAATCCTTTTACTGATTTCATTCTTTGAAGGTTATCTTCTACTTAATCATATAATCTTCTCGAAATATATATACAATTTTTTAGACGGCTTTGAGAAGAAAAAAAAGTGAATACGGTTTTTTATTTATAAGTATAAATTACTTATAATATTAAAATACATTATAAATAATATTATTAATTAACGAACAAAATAAGTTTCTAATGAGATAAATCTTTGATTTAATTGGCTGGTTAAAGACTGTTGAAGCACGTGACAATAAAAAAAAAGTCTAAGGAACAATGGAGTCGGAGAAAATACTAATATTGTAATAACAGTTATATCTGCCTGTATCAGTTATTTAAAATGGCTGTTTCTCGTAACTTATATGGCGTTGCCTCCTAAAAACTGATTATTTAAGGCGAAGTTATAATGACAACATTTGCTTACGGTGGGACCAGTTTATGAGCTTTAATGGCGAAGCAAGCTCTAACGACACTCTCACCAGTGCTTCTATATATTAGTGGGTTATTATTAACGGCTTTTCTATTTAAACAGGTTAACTTGTATACGTCAGATCTAAGAGTATCAGAAGTGCATAATCAAATACATGTTACTTTAAAGTTGGCATCAATTCATCGATGGTCGTGAAACGCATCCAGTGATGGCATTTGATTTATGATTCGTTTCGATACCGTATTAATTAAATGGTACTATTGTATAAATCATTATTTATCTATTTGTCAAAAAAAAACATTTCTGCAAATGGATGTGATAAGATAATAATACTTGTTTTAGTGCATTTTATTATTATTATTTTATTTACCTATGAGAACTTCCCGAAGTAATAAATCCTCATTTAAAATATCTATAGAAATATCTCCATAAATGAATCTCAAATCTTATACATATATAAAAACAAAACCTGAGGTTTCCTTTTGTTTTTCATAATTATTGCTAGTCGCTTAAAAAACTGCAATCCGCGTCCAAGTATAGAATTTGATTAAATTAAATATTTTATCATGTTTTTCCTTAAACAAATTGTTGCTAAAATTATTATTGACTTCCATGTTTCGAGTTAACTTAAAAGGGTCGTATTAACATGATTTGTTTTAAACACTTTAAGCTATAATCTATACTTATTTAAGATTTTGACATTTTGATTATACTTAAGCATGTATTTACTTCAAGTATAAAAATATTAGTTAAGTATGCTAGTTATAATAAGATAATAGTTTTTTTTTTGCTTGAAAATAAATAAATATATTATTTATGTATGAATCATTATTATATAACGACCGATTGGCTCAGTCGCGGGGCCCTCCGCCCACGGAGTCAATGGTCGCGGGTTCGTTTCCCGCATCGGAATAAATATATATATATATGAACTTATAAATATTTACTCCGAGTCTGATAACCCCCCAATCCGCATTTCCGTTCCTGCCGTTTCCTTTCTTCTCTATCCTTTCCCTTCCTCTCTGCCAATCCACGGTCTGCCATGCCAAAGGATGCGTGGCTAAGGGCGAGCTTAGTCGCAAGCGTGCCGACCGTCCGACTATGGTGCCTTACCTCAGTATGCAGGGTTCTGCTGGGGCTGACCTTCCTCCCTTGCGGCTCGTGGGATTCACGAACACGAATTAATATACCTAATTTGTTGAAAAATGACGGCGACGTGGTTCGCCACCCGTCACGTCCTGATTCTCACGAGGGCGGGAAGCGATCAATGGAGAGCCGTTTCGCTGCGATGAATGGTAGCGGATAGAGCTATGTGGTCTCTGCCAACCCCTGCGGGGGATAAGCGTGAATATATAAAAAAAAAAATTATATAAGTTGACTGAACAAAATAATTTAAAAGCCATGCTTGTTGCCAACCATTAGAATGCTGTTTTGGCAAAGTCATGGGGTCAAATAACTCATATGTTGAATATTTCAGTATCACGATGCAAGGAAGTTAAACTAGCAGAGAGTTAACTTGTGGTCAGGAATTATATAGGAAGATATATAGTTTTGATTAAGCGCATTAGTAAATCTACGCAGAGTCGTAGGTCAGTTCAGGAATCCTCAAGAATATGACAAATTTGTCACTTCATGGAAAACTTTTTTTTATGGCATCGGAAGGCAAACGAGCAGGCGTGTCTCCTGATGGAAAGCAACCAACGCCGCCCATAGACATCCGCAATGCCATACACAGTGCGGAAGCGTTGCCGACCTTAAAGGAAAGTGAAATAATGGGAGTGGGAATCGGAGGGGGAGTGGGAATCGGAGCGGGGGGTGGGAATCGGAGGTGGAGTGGGAATCGGAGGGGGAGTGGGAAGGGGAGAGTGTTGGGCCTCTGGAACTCAGACCGCGCATCGTACGAAGCGCGGTAGCTAAGCTACCACTCAGACGCCGGTTTTCTGCGGGAGTGTGGTACTTTCCCGGGCGAGCCGGCCCATTCATGCTACAGACAAATAATATGCCATTCTTGACAAAGTATGCGTCTGCAGCGTAGTTCTACCACTAGTGGAAAACTATTGTAATCATACGTTAGAGGCACTTTGTTTTTGGTTAGTTATTAATTGACCTAAACAGACGTATATAATTAATAATAAGAAAAGTTTTATATATTGTCACGACTCATGAAATGATATATTATCTTCTACCTTCTTATCGATAACACCACGATCTATTTATAATAATTAAACGAGTTCATTAATATATACTGTGCAATAGTGTACGTGACGAATTGCTTTGAAATATATCTGGTTATTTTAATAAATCACGTACAAAAAACTGATGAGAATGACATTGGCTTACAGTGTATATTTTATCTAAGCAATAGCTTCAATTATTATTTGAGAAGAATAAAGGAAAAAGTTCTTCACAAATAAGCATACGTACGTAGTTGGCAATCACATTAAAAAATATATGACAGACTGTGAAATGATAGTTATGTTGATGCATAAAAACAATACACCTCATAAATGTTTTACAATTTGGACTTGTTAACTATTCCAACAAAGCTAATAATGCTAGTGCTAGGAAATGGTTTACATTATATAATAGTTTAGTGGAGTATACGCATTCATGATGTCAGACCGTAAGTCCGAGCCTTACCAACTGAACTATTGCGAATTATTTCTTTAATTCTACCAAAATTGTACTTCATTTTGTTTCAAATGCACTACTGTACATATGTATATAAGTATTGTATTGGATTATTAATGGAGTCAGGCCGAAAAGAAGAAAAAGGAAAAGTCCGACTTTACGACCGTAGAGTCTACTATACCTGAAGATGCCTCGTGTTGGGGCGAAACACGTGTCGTGTACAAGATGGAAAAGTGATAGTGTGTGTTTGGCGTTGTGTATAGTGGTTGGTGAGTGGAGAGTTGATGGCCGATTTTCGGTAAGTTTTTGGTTTAAGTTCCAAATAAATCCACTAAACCCAACGGAAAAACACACATTGTTAATTTTCTGTTATTGTTTTGCTTGTCGCGGATCTTAGCTAAGCAAAACTTTTGACTGTCCATATATTGTATTGGAATAAACTTCAAAACATACAAATACAAATTTTCATTCGAGGAACAATCGTTCACTCAGACTAATTACGGTGTTAGGTATAAATGTAAATGAGAGTCGGCTCGGATTAGCAATACGCTGAAACTAAGTCTTTGTATGTTGTTATTTCTTTGAACTGCTGACGAAAATATAAGAACACAATAAACATAAATTAAAGCAACTAATACGTTACTTTAAGACTATTTTGAAATGTATTGTATGTAACATTTCAAAATAGTCTCAACGAAGTAAAAGCTTCTTTATTATATTATATTTCTGTGTTTTCGTATTATTTTCAGAAATAATTACGTATAGGTATTAATCTTTGCATTCGAATTTATAAATTAGGAAATTTATTGACATTTTTTTTTGATTTTGTAAAAAATATAAGAATTATCTTATAATTTTTATTTTACCTGCCAATATAGAAAACAGCCATTAAATATAAAACAAGAAAATCAAAATAGGGTTTTCGATTTTATTCGAATTGTGTATTAGTTGTGTAGCAGTAATACAACAAATAAAATGTTATTTAAAACAATTTCCAAACAAAAAATTAACTCAACGCCATTGATGTATCATGCCAAGACTAAGGTTAAAATCGATTTGGATTGCTTCATGAACTTGAAATGGTTACAAGTACATTAATTCGTGAAAATTGAGCGACATTGTGGCTACAATTCATGGACTTCTTGACTTCAAAGAGAAATCTAATCGAAGATCTACTCAAACAAGATATTCTCAAAATAATTCGCTTCAATTTCGCTGATATGTTGATGTTTAGCCGATGCCGGTATCACGCTTATGTTATGTTTATAACATAATAATTCAAAACTTTGCAAATGTGTTAAATGTTTATTGCAGCCATGTTCATGTGATGATGATGATTGTTAATCATTTGTTTGTTTTAATCGCTTATGTGTAGTCGTTTCGCGGCCCAGTGGCAGTCCATTTTGCTAAGAGTAACATTTGCGTTTAAATTGTATGAATAAACTGATCATTTTTTTTAAATTCAAAACGGGACACCCATACTTCCATATTAAGTCTTCTGTCTGTTACGCTTTCACTGCTAAACCAATTTTCGTGGAATTTGCCATGAAGATAGTTAAAGATTCGAGGTTCAACATGGGATGCGTTTTATCCCGAAACAATAGTTCTTATACGATGTACGCAGTTTCGGCACAAAAAACTGAATTCTACGCGGACGTAGCTGCGGGCAGAAGCTAGTAGATCTATATAGTTACGCCAGTTAGCAACTTAACAATGAAAATAATCTAAGCAACTTAACTATGAAAATAAAATAATAATCAACTTTTTCATGTTCTTTATTTTGAACAATTGCAAGAATACAATCAGTCTTCACATTTATTACAATTATTTTTATTATAACAAAATTATGAAAAACCAAATAAATCATCAGCTTTATTAAAGCAAAGTTTCTGTGATCGTTATTATTATTAAATTATATGCAACATACTTTTTCAGTTATATCGCTCCTGTCTGACGTGCTAATTTTAAATTTTCGCACTGCTTTGGACAACTGTGTGGTGCTGTTTAGCGTCCCGGATTTTCGTTTGGAGACAATGGAACAGGTGGTCGAATAAAGGAACAATCCCGTTCATAACGGGACGTATGGTCACTTTATGCATGAATCATCTCTCTCCCTCATTCAGTTCACTGTGCCCGTCGTACCTTTGAAATTTTTTTAATACAAAATTTAAAGCATGAAATTAGTCCCTTTTCTCCCCCGGAAGAAAAAAGCCCTGGAGGAGTATGCGTGCTAGATGCTTTTTAGAGCTAGACTCTTGATTGTCAGGCATATATGTGCAGGAAGTGTAGTAATCTGAACCGGTGAAGTAGATGCAAACATATTAGTAGTGACAAAACATCTGTACTTAAATTGTAAATATTTACAATAATGTATTAAGATAGAGTGGCCGACTTCAATATAAAACAGTTATTTCTACTAGTGTAGGTAAAGATAATTCCAACATTGTACATAAAAGTTTGAAAACCAGTTTCTTGTTTATCTAGCAAAGAACACAATTTATTCATACACATACACAATATAACTGCGTTATATTTAAAAGTAATATATATATATATATATATATATATATATATATATATATATATATATATATATATATATATATATATATATATATATATATATATATATATATATATATATATATATATATATATACGCTCCAAACAAAAAATTAAGCAAAATGTGGACATAAATCGGCAACGCTCAAAGTTAATCTTTCAAATAAGAAAACGCTTTTTCCAAAAAAAGTAGTCTATCTAGTGGTTTTTTCAGCATGGAAAATTTAGCAGAGCAATTACTTCTACAATTTGTCGTATACGTTGGGGAAAAAACGGTCCACTTAGTTAAATTAAGGATAATGGAGAGATCTTTATGAGACTATGACGAACACAAAAGGTCCTGTGATCATTTATTTTTCAATTGTCATAAACTAAAATATATGGAATATTTTATTAACGTTTTTTCAAATTTAACATTCCGCGTTTGAGATATTCTAAATTTAAATTTTTTCTCATTTTAAATTTTTATTTGTACTATGTACTAATTGTTAATATTAAGCATTTTTGTTTATTTATATAAAAAAAAATATAATATTTAAAAAAAAAATTGCCTAATACGACATTAACATAAAGAAACGGGGCATAAGGTCATTCTCTGTCTTTATTTAAGTTTCGAACCAGGCAGGAAACTACAAAGCAAAAATTACATATTACGTTAAAAAAAGTCATATTATATGTGTAATCTCATATAATATGACTTTTTTTAACTTAAATGTCAATAATATTTTTAGTCAAGTTCGTTAAATCGCTTATATTTAAACTCAAATATAAAAATGCACAATCATTTAAAGAAAGAAATAATTGAGAAGCGTTACCTTAATTTGAAACTTCTGTTTAACAAAAACATACTTAAGCAGAATTGCAAAAAAAAAAAAAACTAGTTCATAAGAACTGAAAGGTATTAATGTTAATTTACTGTTCTAGACTTAATATATTATTCTCCATCTAGATATATTTATCAAAATAGATTAAGGGGTTTTCCTATTAATTGAAGTAATCAAGTTGATAAAAATAAGACATTTTAATTTATGTTTGTTTTCAAATTATTGATATATTGTGTTTTAAAGGTATATTCATTCTTCTGTAAATTAAATAACTCGTCGTTTCTTGTGTTCGGGAATCATTACTTGAAAAAATTATTTACATTAACGTAAAATCCAAGTAGCTCAGCGGCAGGGTTTTCTATCTGAGAGTTTATTTTGTCAAGCTTATATCAATATTGATACAAACCTCACAAAACCAGCTCTTAGAACAAGCAGCAAAATTCTTGCATAAAATATACTATAAATATTTTTTAATCACATCATATTAGTCTTATAATCGATATTGATATATTTTTTTTTACATCACCCGATGATTCCTTTTAGCTAGTGGTGTCAAATACATATGGCACTGATTTGATGAATCACATTATATCAGTATAATTATATATTTATACATAATGATTTTATTTATTTAGGTATATTAATCGAAGATTCTTTTAGCTTAGTGGTGTAGTCTCCACTTTTAGTGCTAATGGTGAAGTTTCTTTTCCGAATATGTTTTATATATGTAGATAGTGGATACACAACATTTGCCTTGTTAAGATCCGCGAAAAAAAAGCTGGATTTTTGTAATAATACATATACCATTGAAAATATTAATATGGGGTTATGAAAACATAGCATTCATACATAACACAGTTATTTACCTACATAATTTATCGTAAAAGAATTAGATAATTCTTTAGCTGGTTGTTGCTTTTTTTATTTGACAGGCGTTCTGCATAATACTTTCCGTGACAAAATCGGGATAGAAAAAAGTTCAGTAAATCGGTAACAGTTGTAATTTTCTACTTTTCAGTTTATTTATTCTATCAGAGCAAATTCTATTTTTACTACACATTATATCTTGCGAACTATTGCTTTTTCTACAATCACCAGAAAAGAGAGTTGGGTATCAAACATTAAACTCTCATAAAAAAAAGTGCATTATAAAAACTTAATACTATTAACTAAATTTTATTATATAGATAATTTTATTTATCTTTATAATAAATAATTGCGTTTGTGTAAACAATTTAAATCAAAATGAAATACGAATATTTTGTAGACTTTTACATAATTTATTGCGTTACAAATGTATTACCTTTTTTTTACTATAGGGGAAATCCTTTATGGATACACTTTAGCCTGGGGGAGGCCGGAGAGTTATGTTGGACTCCTTCTACAGACTAAAACCACTTGGGTGTTTCTACGCGTCATCTCTATCGGGTCACGGGGACTCTTGGCTCAAATCCACAATCCCGACAGCGCAGCCTTCATGAGATCATCTTTATTTGGGAGGCTTTAGGTTTTTCTCCCACTTCACTGAAGATGCCTATATTCTAAGTCTGGATATATTTACCCTTGTTATTTATGTATGGTAATACTGCTCACGAAATAATTAATCTCATTTTACAACAAGAAAATAATTGTTTTATCATTTTTTAATAAATATTAAAAAATAATAAAATTTATTCAGTTTAATCCTTACTGTGTAAATATAATAATATGTAGACCCGTAAAATTTCCATTGTTAGAAATCCCTAACATCATCACACAGTCTCCAGCCTAACTTGATCGTAAACAACAGATTAAACACCGTGGACAAGTAAATAAGGTAGGGTTTAATGTGATATTATATTAACCAACTTTCGTGTATAAATCTATTTTATTGGTTAAACCTTTTCAACATTATTAACGAAAGTTACTACATTAGTTAGGTAAGTTTGTAAAATACAGTGTACCATAGCACTATGTAGAATAGAGAGTAACATTTTTTACTTTAACTTTTTTTTTATTTAGCTTCAATAAAAAATAAGTCGTTATACATCTCGAAATATGCGCGCTGAGTAGAAACATTAAAATGCTTCATTATATGGAAATTTGAACTGCGCTGAAATAAGTTGTCCAGTTCCATTATTTTCCTTTGATCGAGGCTGCGGTTTGGACCGATATTGGCAAGGATCTTCTTCTGGGTTCTAAGTCCCCCTGGTGAGGCATAGGACAGACACGATCTTTCTCCACTCCATCCTGTCTTTCCATACCGAGCTATTAGAATCGGTCCGGTTTATCATAGAGTCTGTTTCAATAATCGGTTGGATTTCAGGTATGCAGATGATAAGTCCACAGCATCCTTGTTTGCTAGCGAGGCTGCCACTTCAAAGCCTACAGATTTGCTTCGTTTCGTTTCGAGTGTCCTCCCTGGTAATTGATTCTCTTTTAAGGCACATATTACATATTACTTGCCTTTTACCCTGTATTCTTAGCATCTACAACTTAAAATCGCGAGCACGCAACTGCGTGACTGTATACATGTATACTGTATACACACACACACATATATATATATATATATATATATATATATATATATATATATATATATATATATATATATATATATATATATATATATATATATATATATATATATATATATATATATATATATATATATATATATATATATATATATATATATATATATATATATATATATATATATATATATATATATATCCATCCATTTTACAATTGTAAACAAGTCAAATATTTACAAACTAAATTAATTTTTTATTATTGACGTCGCGGGTTTTGTCTTGTACCTATACTGACGTGAATATTTTTTTCCAAACAAGCAGTATGCGGTTAACTTTAAGTAGTTGAAAATCTTTTAATGTTAAATATTCTGATTTTTTTATCGAAATCGATTTCTTGTGTTATTTAGTTTTTGAATCAGCTTATATAATAAACAAAAAGCACTGAATCACACTAATGTATAATATTTATAGTGAAATCAAAGCATTTCATGTCGATAAATTTACGAACAAATCCACATCTAACTCGCACCAATTAAAAATAAGATTTTTTAAATACTCTATTTTCCAATACTATAATGTAACAAAAAATCATAATGGTGTCTAGATATATAATTTTACATAAATTTACATTTAAATATTATATATATTTAGATCTACTAAATACATAATAAAATAAGCCTTCCACAAGTTAAATTTTATCACGACTCATAACTAGTCAAGAATTTGACAAAACAATTTGTGTGCATGTCTGAGGTAATCTGTTGTTTTTGGAAATAAAAGGAACTAGTGACAATTCGTAACTGTATGAGAAATGAACTATCAATTATTTTGCTGTCTAAAAATATTTGATGAACTTGAGGGATAAATCGTCTTTATTATTACATTTACAATTACCTGTAACTTATTGTCGTCGATTACAATTAGTGCATTATTATTATTTAAACCACTAAAGTTCTCCGGACTCCACATTTGAAATCAATAAATTGTTGAAGTGTTCCTAAAGTTGCTGCCAATAGCTTTATTAAAATAACAGATACAAGAACTAGGTGTGTTAACATTATTCGATTTTGACGTTCATACCTAATTGCTACGTGTTCGAAATACTGGTAGTACGTATGATAATTCCCAGGAAGAGGCGCAGTGTGGAGAAGCACGCGTCCCTTATCATTTAACTTAAATAATTTTATTGTCGGTTGTTTAGAAATATCTGCATATAATTATATTATGTAAGTATTTTTAAAACAAAATTTCTGTCCATTTTTTAATTAACTTTTGTACGGTCCACCTAAATATTTATTATATTTACGATTTTTTATTCCGCTTTAAGAGCTAAGATTTATAAGTATTTATTGTCAAAAAACTGCCAAGAAAATTGTTATCGAGCCAGATGGGCAAGGAAGTCCTTGATCGATTCCATCCTTACGCAAGTTCTAAGGTCACTAGCGATGACATCAACTATGAAACTGGTCGATTCCCACAATGATGCACACTGCAACATTTTACTACACCTGAATCTTCTTCCGCAACTGCCTTCAATACGTACCGGGCCAGAGCAGGATGGATATTTTTAAAAAATGTGCTTTTGCTCGGAAAATTTGCTTATGTCAATAGTTCAATGGTGGAATCAAAGCTATAACTGAAGATTGTAATCCCAAGCCTAACCAATTGAGCTATCGTTGCTTTCAATATTCAATACATCTTTATTACATTTGATAAATGAATCAATTAATAACCAAATAATTAGCGGTTACAAACAGAAGTTTATTTCAACCTAAATTTCAAAATCGATAAACTTTATAATATTTCACACAAATTTTATTTAAAATATTTTAATTGAATTCCAACCTGGTGTCGAATGGGTGATTTTATCTGTTAAACAGTTTTTTATTACAATTTCTTCTTACTTTATGTATGGTACACCTGTTTCAAATATATCAACATTATGATCACCAGACCATTGGCTAGCTAAACCTTCTTCTAGAGGTACTATAATAAGTAGATAGCCATCATTGTAATATTTCGCTGTAACTTCTTGTGCATTAGCATTGGCAGGTAAAGAGTATTTGGTAGACATCTCACTAACGGACTTGTTATTTTCATCTTTTTTCTCTTCGTGATATCCATAAATATTAATGATCTTTCCTTCGATTAAAATTGTTAAATCTTCTTTTTGGTATTTTTTAACATTGACAACTATTTGCATTTTTTCATTGTCCGTTATTATTTCTGCGTCACTATTCATTGATATAAGGTTATGATGCGGTCCGACAAAAGTTGGTTTCCATGGATAGAAAAAACTATAAGAACTTACGGGCGTAGCAGCTGAAGCGGCTATTAAAGCACTAATTGCAAGAATCGTTTTCAAAAACATTTTAGCTTTTTAACTGCACTCTTGCTGGTTTACGTACGAAAATATAACTGCATATAGTACAAAAGATCCAAGCTATAAATATGACCCTAATGGTAAACAGGTAGCATCACTTAATTGATTATACCTGCATTAACGTTGATACGGTTTAAGGATAATGAGTTTGTCTATTTGTCAAATGAGGTATTGGCAGCAGTGTAATATAGTTTTAATCGTTCTCTCAATCATGATTTTTGAGACTCTCCTAACAAATATAATGAAGCTGTCCACGAATTTCGAAAAATAAAGGACGCGACTCCCACATCCCAGTTGTAATAAATTTGCAATTTGCTTATCTTCAGTTCACTCGTCCTGATACAAATCTTAAAGTGTCAGAATTAACAATTTCAATTCACCCAAAATCTGTCCTGTGATGATGTGAAGTAAGTGTTATAGGTAGAACTTAAAATATATGATTTATGTTAATTATGTTTTTAATTGGAGAGCAGCAGAGCAGAGTATAGCATATGAATCAACTGATGATAAGTGATCATCGCCGCCGATATACCTCCGCAACGCTGGAGGTGTTACAAATGCCATGCCGGTCTTTCAAAGGCTCGTGATTTGAATACCCCATTATCGTGATCATTCTACACCACCTTTGCACCTTTTATTGTACAAAACTATCACTTAACTGATTCCTCTATTAATATCACTATGATAGACTGATAATTTTCCAGGCATTGGGAATAGAACCTGTTTTTAGAGCAGTTAGTTCCCTAGTGAATCTATGCGGCTTGTAAGAGATTAAACTATTGTTTGGAATATTCCCTATAATAAATTCAATATTATAAAAACATATTGAATTTATAGTATAAAAAAGAGAGATGTCTCTTCATACTGATGATGGATCGAGTCTATCTGATTTTGCAGTGAAATGAGAATATTCATCGAAAGTTTACCATTTTTTCTGACTTGGAATTCATTAAGAACAATGTCTAAAAATATCATGTTTACAATTAATTAAAAAACCGCTCATCTAATTTGACAGTGATTGTCCAACATGAGTATTATTTAGCTTAATTAGAATAGTTAACAATAGAATTTTTTTACAATCCAAAAAATTCTAGTTTTAAAAAAAAAATATGGCATTAGCAATTATGTTTGTCAAGTAAAGACAAAAAATCGAATTTAACTATTTCATTATCCCAAAAAACTATTCTCAGAAATAAGGATATATGATAAGACAGCTAGACAGCCATAAGACGGCTTTGCTCGTAATTTTTCTGGTACATAGAATTCAAAATGAAGAAATTCGCCGGAAAACCAGAGTCACCGACATAGCTCTTCAAGTTAACAGACTGAAGTGACAAATGGTTGACATACGTAAACTTATTCAATTAATTAATAATGAAAAATAGACTTCGACGAAAACATTTAACGACGTTATAATTAAAATGAGTTTCTTGACATACGTCATTAAGATACGTTGACGATAAATTTATATCATAATATTCAAATTAAATACAAAAGAGACGCTGTCTCTCAAAGAGATCAAATGTATCACACAGAATACGGAATGTCAAAATAGAATGTTGATATAGTGTCAGTAAAAAAGTCTATCGCTGTATCATTATCATCAGTTTTCAACTGTTTACTGCTAGACCTCCTTCCCATAAGGCGTACCATTTAGTCTTAAGTTCAGTTTCACCCACCCTATTTCTACCAAATGTTTTATCCGAGCGGGAGACGCCATTTGTTGGTTGGCGCATGATTCGATGATATAAAAAGCTGAAAATAAAATGAAAGATATTTCAAAATGTAACATGTTAATTTACATGATATCATTTGTATACGCTCTAAGTCAATAAAGTTGTGTTGTTGAAATAATAGATAAAATTAATTCGTTGAAGGTTTGTGCCTACGGCAGAATTTGGAGGCACGGTAAGAGCAAATGAATATAACAATATCACTCGCTGAAGTAAACTCGCTGTAGTCACATTGAGCAAAAAGCCTGCAAAAAGCCTTTTACATGAATCATCATATTTGTTACGTTGACTTGAAAAATAATAATAGGGGAGTGGAGGGGAGGGGAGGGGAGGGGAGGGGAGGGGAGAATGTTGGGCTTCCGGAACTTGGCCGCCCACCGTACGAAGCGCGGTAGGTAAGCTAGTGGTAGCTTCCTGCAAAAACCGGCGTCTGAGTGGTCAGACGCCGGTTTTTGCAGGAGTGTGGTACTTCCCCGGGCGAGCCGGCCCATTCATGCTACAGACAAATATTATGCCATTCTTGACAAAGCATTCGTCTGCATCGTGGCTCTACCACTAGTTATCAGGAGGTTTTCAGTGGAACTTTTCAATCATTACTAGAACTCCCCTGAAGTTTGGCCACATTTGAATTGTTTGGACGATTCTCATACATTACACTTGGTGACGCGAGTCTGGCGATTGAGTATCATCTGTTGTGTAGCAAGATGCATCACATGCTAGTAAGGTTGACAGTTGAAGCGAAAAAGTAATGACCTTCTGTTCCTTACAGACTCTTTAATCCTTAAATTTTTGAAAAGAAATATTCTTGCAAAAACATTAAGTATTTTAACTGTCTATTTGATGACGCCTGTCATAAGAACAGTAGTCATTTATAAAACTGTTGCTTTTTAAATTTCTTGTTGCTATGTTTTATTAATAAGGTTCCCTGATTTTTAATATATATTTTTTTTTTGATTTTTCTGTTTGTAATTTTAATAATAATATGAAATATTTTAATACTTTATAATTAATTAATAGTGATATTATTATGTTCAATTTTTTTATGTCCTAATTTTAATTATCAACGCTACCATTACCCTCATGCCTTGCCTCGCCTTTAACCTCATGTACAATGTCCTTTTTATTTCTCTAAATCATTTTTCAATGTTTCAAATTCATACAAAGACCTCTAAATTGGGAATACAAGTAAGCACCAATGCAATCTCGCAGTGATTTTAGAATAATGATATATCGTACTATATAGTTTTCTAACTGGTACGATATATATATATCGTACCAGTTAGAAAACTATAAAATAGGATAGATCTCACTATTTACATTACGGTGATTACTCTCTTTGAACAAAAATGTGGTAATGTGATTGGATTATCAGAATCATAATCCGTGAATGCTATTGTGCTGAAACTGAAAATCCACGTATCACCCGTCCATGTTTCAATCGAGTTCGATCAGATAAAGTGCTCTTGTAAAGAAATATATTTTTTTTTAAATTATTGTATTTTTCTGTCTGCGTATTTAAGTTACAAATTGTATTTTATTTATATTCATGCACAACATTTATATTCATCATTAATCATCGAATAATTAAGTGACTAACAAAATCGAAACTATAAAGAACATAAATTTTAAAAATCGTATATTTATTATTTTATATTTTAGCTCTATCTTTCATACTGTCATTATTTAAAATGATTTACTTCATATGCGAATATTAAAATGTAAAAACTTCTTTCATTATGAAAGAAGTAGGGCAGAATTTATAAAGAATAAAAAAGAATGACAATTATCTTATTATGAGTCAATTCAATTCAATTCTTTGATTATGTTTACTATTTATTACTAGTCGTAGTAATATTGTTAAAATTTTTAGCAATGGATGAAAATGAAAGTGCAAATTTGGATTTAGAATTTAAACGTTATTTACATATCTTGAGACCATATTTAGGACAATTACTGGAACAAGAGGACATCGAAATCTGTAATTCTTGGATTCGAAGACTTGCCGATTGCAAGGAAAACGAAAAATATCTTCGTAATAAATACCTTCTCATTCTTTGCTATCAGTTAGCTAAAGGCGTGCTGAATGAACCCTTTGACAAAAACCCTCCTTTGGAAAAACTGCCATGTTTATCTGATGAATTATATAGCGATGACTCTTCTGCTAATATGGATATTTTCCTCACAGATTCTGATAATTCTAATGTTGAAATAGATAATGGTACTAAAACAATTGAACCTGGCATTAAGATTATTGACAATAAAATACGCAGTAAAAAATATGGATTTTACGAAAGTCAAAATAAATCACATAATTTTAGTAAATATAATAATCAGAAAATAAGAACAGTTGGAGAAAATGTTGCTTCTACCTTTGATCAATCTTTAGTTAATGACGTTAATACGGGAGTCTTCAACGACTTGACAGATTTTGTTAATGCTAGTGATAATATTTACCATAGAACACAAAACCTTGTGGCAAAATTACGTGAAATAAAAAAACAAAATACATTACTCCGAAACGAGTTGGAAGTTTTAAAAAGCGAATCTAAAACAAAACACGATTTGTGTTCCACTTCCAATGCAAGTCTCATAAAAGTACATGCTGCTACAAGCACTTATATTCATACTTGTGCCAGTAATACAACTATTAATTCTATTAACTGTAACTGCAAGCAAATGATTGCAGAGTTACAAAATAAACTTATCAATTTGAATGAAATTAAAAAGTTAGAAATTGAAGATCTAAAAGCAGAACATAGAATAGAAATTGTCAAAATGCAAACATCTATCCGAGATGAAGTTCGTGATATTTATGAACAAAAATTACAATCGACAATAAATCAGTGTGAAGATAAGATTAAAGAAATTCAAAATAGATATAAAACAGAAATTGAAAATATGAAAGCATTTAAAAACGAAAATATTTCAGAAAAAGACAACCAAATACTTTCGAAAAATGTTGAAATAAATAAATTGCATTCCGAAATTTCTGATTTAAAAAGTCAAAACATATACTTGAGAAAGGGATTTGATACAATTGACTATAGTTGTAGTTTTGAAACATCAAAAATGAAAGCGCGTGAATTAGAAAAGAGACTACATAAAATAGAGAAGTCAAAATATAAGCGAACTAGGGCCTATGAAGAAAGAATTGCCAATTTACAACGCGAAAAACATTTGGCTGAGTATTCATTACAGCTTCACTTGATAAAACATAGATCTGAAATAATATCGGAATTCGCTGAAGAAAATCAAAGTGAAATATCAACAGCAATTGAAAAATTAGAATCAAAATATAAGGAAATTGTGGCAAATGTCCAAGCAGCAGCTATTCAAAGACGAATACAAGATCAAATGGCTCTCGAATCAATTATACAAGTTGTATTTAAAAATCAAAAGACTAATTATGCAAACTGTTCTCAAGGAAATCACGATAATTTAAATGAAAACCACCATGTTTATGATGATGAAGTATCTCTTCTCCAAAATATTAATACTGATAGAATTGCGAAAAAAGACTTATATAGTGCCAAAAATGATATAGCCGGATTTTGTTTCGACAATTCTAAGTTAAGAGAATTATTCGAAAAAATGTATGTACCGCAGAGAGACACAGATAATAATCCCATTAAAAACTAAAAGAATAGGGATTACACAATTGAATGATGTCGAATTATCTATTTAATAATTTAATTAATTATTCTATTATAATTTATTTATTTACATTTGCTAAGTAATTTTGTTACAAACTCTTATAATATTAAAAGTGCCATATAACTAAAAATAATATTTGTCCACGTGTTTGAGTAAGCGGTTATAGGTAGAAGTGATCTAGCATGGACATTATTTGCAAGAACAACCCAGGTAAGTAACTAGTGAATTAACCTAAATATCGTATTATTACGGTTCAGAGTTAAGAATACTTCTAAACCACGGGTTCTAATTTCATATTACAGTGAAAAATAAAATTAATTTAACAGACATAAATTAGCTTTTGCGACTACTTTTCTGTGTATAATTTTTATATGTCCATTATATCTCTAAAGGTTTAATTTTTTAATCATTTTATCATAATATACATTTTATTGGTTATGGGAGGACTCATACATGATAGCGGCGCAATACTAATAATAATAATACCTTTTTTCCAAAATGTTTAACTATGTTACAGGACACTGGATCCCACACTAGAATTCCCTGTGTTCTGGGAAACTAAGCTCTTCCTTCTAGGTACTGAATTTTAGTATACTAAATTTTATGTAATATACATTTAATCTGCATATTAAAAATATGAAATGAAACTTTAAATGTAACAAATATTTTACCTATAGAAGTATGTCTACGAATATTTGGTGCATTGACTACAATCAGAACAGGTATGTTATTTGGGAATTAATTTGGATTTAAAGCTACTGCGGTGGCAATTTATAATTTGAATTATGTAATTGAACTCTCCAACGTAAATAGGAAGGAATGTAATGGTCTTATCTGAATCCATATTCGACTTACGGTTAACTTCTACGATGGGCATGAATATATGTATATGTACGTAAGTATGTACTGACGACCAAATTGAATTTTTTATGAGTTCTTTCGTTTTTCATCAACCTGAAAACTTTAATCCAATTTAACTTTCAAAAAACGAATGCGAACTGAATTCTCAGTATCGCATTGCCGGTATAATGGAAATCACTTTGTAGTGAATGTTATAATACTTGAACGTAACATAGATCAGATATAATTATTGATGGCCATACAAATGTTTCAAAGCAGAATTTAATTCTAACATTCTCCTAATTGACTTAATTAAGCCAATTAGGTTGTCACTTGACATTATTCGCCAAGTAACCGTTTACAGAGTCAACAGTTGCAGGTTCAATTCTCGCATCGCAAAAAATGTATAATATATATGTCTCAAAGATATTAATTTTCAGTTTGTGTGCCCCTTAGCCAATCATAGTAGGTTAATGTCCAACCCTCCTGAAATGGGGAGGCCCCATGCCCATAAGTGGAACATATATGGGCTGTAAAAAAATAAAATTTAGAAAGTGTTTAAACTAATAAAAATATTTATTCCTTTGCGCATATGATTTCTTTTTAAATGAAAACAGTAATTGTTATTTATAATTTTAGTAAAATCGAGACTACTAACGACATCAGAAGGCATGTTAATTTAATTTTAAGTAAAATTAATTTAGGCCGAAGCTCTAGAAGTGGCATTAGAGAGAACGTATACGAAATAACCAAATTTAATTAAATCTAATGTTTCTATTTCGCCCCTCAGTTTAGCTTTACATAATTAAATTAGTTAATTTAGTAATGTTTTACCATTAAAGTGGGGCACCGTGCGGCGTGATGCGCTCTTGGAACTGAGGTACCTACTGTTTTTTTTTGCTTATTTTATTTTCAATTTCCATGTAAATAAATTTATTAATAAAACAATCGACGAACAACGAATTAGTTGTAACCTAACTGAAAGAGTGAAAGGTAACACAATTAAAATTTTGGATATTTATCAAAGTAAAATACAAAAGTCCTTTTACGAAGACTTTAAATAATAAACTACCATTTATACCTATCACTTCCTTAATTGAAAATGTCAGTCTGAATAACGTCACCAAGTAAAGGGATTGAAAAGCATTTAATATTAAAATGCAGATTAATAAAAAAAATATAATGCACGATTTATTATTTCTTTCTTCAATAAATAATGACATATGGATGTAATTTAAAATTTATAACATTTTAATAATAATATGCAAATATTAATTAACAAATTAAAGATGGGAGACGGGAATTCCCGTCTCTTATTTTTCAACTGTTCGCTTCGGATGACGGAAATTCACGTTTTTGGAGTCTGATGCAATATTGTGTAATTGCAAGTAAAGACAACATAAAGACATGAAAAAAATTATAGTTGTAGTAAAATGATAATAATAAAAAATGAGCCTGAGGCTAGACACTTTTCAGCGCATACCGTCTTCAATGTGTTAAGATACCAACTATCACTACAAGGAACATTTTAAGACGATAACTTATTTATAATTATAATTTGTAGGGATAGATGGTAAAATATTATCATACCTATATGTGCATGCTGCTATAGCCCAGACTTACCAACCAACCATTTATAGTTTAACCATTATAATCATAAACAGAAACACGATCATAACCAGTAGCAGGGTTACCTCTGCGAGATGGCTGGCTATTTGGTCACCAATACGCCTCCCCAACGTGATGAATATTGGCAAATCAAACAAACAAAGATTTGTCTTACAGTAATCTTTTGTTGAGTATTCGTGAGCATATATACATATAGGTATACTTAAAATATACATTTAGGAAACTCATATTGTAGACCATATATTAAACTGTAATTGATTCAAATGTATTAAATTATTTGAAAATGTATTTAAGAATATACCATGCGGTCTTTGACTTTCTAAACATTATTAAAAGTGATATAAAACATACAACAGTTTAATCAGTGGTTCAGCGGCTTTACACCAGCGAAGCTAAAGTTTTAGGTCTACTTGATACTGTAACGGTGAAAGTGGCTACGATTTGAACTTACTCCATCTACAAAAGCATTTCTTCTATGAATTGCGAAATCATATTAGTTCGTTTTCAAAAAAGCTAATTGGCTTGATCGAATGCCTATCTTCTGGTATTTGCTCTCACTGTAACTTTATACGTCACGTATGGGAAATGGCCCTAGTCTATGCTGAAAACCACACAGCAAAATATGGAGAATGGCAAATGGAGGACTCCGTTTCCACATAGCGAAATACTGGGAGCGAGGACGTATTTTAATTCTTATCCTAATCACGATGAGTATTTGCGCGGAGTTGTGCTTTTACAGCGGGAAATGAAAAAGTTTTAATCAAAAAAAAATATTATTTTATACATTAATACACGCAAATAAAATTGAATTATCCGTCTCTATATTCAGCTGCTTATTCGGGCCATACCAAAACTTAAAATATATGATATTTTTTAAAAAAAATCTTTTAGGTTTTACTAGGGAGAAAAAACAATTGTAATGGGACTTCCATGGAAACAAGAATAAATTTATATTACCCACTACCCCGGAATTCTTTAGTCTAATGCAAAGATTGAAAAAGCAAGATCGCCAAAAATTATTCGCGCAACTATAAATAAATCTTACTCATAATAAGAATTGTTTAATTCATTTTATAACGAACAAAATATTGGGCCATAAACGTCTGTCCGGGAATTAATTCGAATGTAAATTGAGATATTAACGCCGATTATGCCGAGGAATATCCGACCGATTGTTTTTAGGGTATTAGTGTGAGCGGTCGTAACAAACAAATTACTTTATTATGGTAAATTAATCTTGCGATAAGCCCTAAGAGATTTATAATAATAATAAATGTTGGGCGAAATTTGGTAAATGAAATGTTATACAACCAGTTTATAATAACTAATTGTAAATAGTATTCAAGATATTAAAATAAAGATATAAATTCTTTCCCACCATTCTTCTATGGTTTTTCATTTTAAGAAAATGAGTGAATTTAATGAAAAAGTTGAGTATAGATATGATTTTTGAAATATAGAAAAACTTTTTCTTTACATAGGTCCTATGTCTCTACATAGGTCTCTAGGTAGTAAGTACCTAAGATCAATTCTAGATAGTAGCCTTCGAACTTACTTCGTTTGATGCTAGGTGAAACCATCAAATTTCAAAAAGCGTTCACATCGCGTCATCTATCAACCGGCCGGAACCAATAAGACGCACTATTGATGCATTAAAAACTTCCAGAATAAAAATTTTATGGGATAGGAAGGCAAACGAGCAGGCGTGTCACCTGATGGAAATCACTTAACGCCACTTATTGATATCTGCAACGCCATAGGCGGAAGCGTTGCTGACCTTTAAGGAAAGTGTCGTTATGGAAATGGTAATGGGAGGGTGAGGGAGGGGGAGGGTGTTGGGCCTCTGGATGTGAGCTGCTCACTGTACGAGAGCGGTAGCTGAGCTACCACTCAGACGCCGGTTTTATGCGTAAGTGTCTCCGTCTATCTTCCCCGGGCAAGCCGATCCATTCATGCTACAGACAAATACTATGCCATTCTTGACAAAGTATTCGTCTGCAGCGTGGCTCTACCACTACTATTCAAAAATTAATTTATTGTCTTTTAAAACGTTATCCATTAGCGTAAATACTTTTACTAACGAGTAAACCAAAATAAAATTATTTATGCCCTGCTGATCTAGGTCGAAACAATACATGTTTATTTATATACCCTTTCAACAGCCTTGTATGGTGATAAAAATTGTTGCCCGCAGAATTGCTTCTTAATTTTTGGAAACCAATAGAAATGACAAGATGCCAGGTTAGGAATTATGGTTCATAAATTCTACGTTTTTCGATTTTAAAATATCATTTGTCTGTCTGGCCGTGTGAGACCTGACATTGTCATCGTGCAAAATACAATGTTTACGATTATTTTTATAGAGTTCGTTAATAACTTCCGGCAAACATATAATTGGGTACCAATCATCACCCATTGTACGACGATTCTTCAAAGCAACAAAAACCATATGTCTAGTTTTATTAAATAAAAGCAATAATGTACTTAACGACACATTTCGTATAACAGTATACACCTCTCCGTATAACACTATGCGACTCGTTAGTATTATCGAAATTTAACTACGCGGACACTGTATACGGACCCCGTCTACTCGCTCGAACAGAAAAACTTATACAGCGCGTACAAAATGCATGTGCAAGATTTTGTTTTAATGTAGCTTCACGGGAACATGTTACGCCATACATAAATAAAGCTAATATAATAAAAATGAGACACCGCAGGGAGCTTCATTTCGCTACCCTTCTATTTGGTATGATTCGTTATGAATCCCCGTCATATTTATATAATAAATTAACATGGGCCCGTAAACGAAATAACGCTGGCGATACCAGAGCGCCTAGGTCATTGCTGGTTGTTCCTCGCCACTGCTCAGCTGCGTTTCGTGGTAGCTTTAAATACGCCGCAACCAAATGTTGGAACAACTTGCCACCACCTCTTCGTGACTTGCATACAATAAATATATTTAAAAAAAATACAAAAATCTAATTTTAAGTATGCAGTCAGGAACTTGTTCTTTTGGACGCGGTGAATTTAGTACATGACTTTGTGTTTTTTAATTCCATTGTACTGTACGTGTATTTATGTGTATGTGTATATGAGTATGAGTAGTTATATATATGGATGTATTTGTATGTACGAGTGTGTCAGTATGAATGTCGTCACTGTGGTCCGCGATCTGACCACGTTGGTTCTTGCTGAAAACCAGCGCCGGGTGCTCCAACAGTGTGCCCAGCATATGCTGAGCAAGAACCATTTTATGACACTCGTTAGATTAAAATTATTTTCTTTTTGTTTTGTGTTTTTATTTGTATATAGAATATTATTAAGGATTTAATTTTGGTAATTGTAAAAAAAATGGTGTCATAAATAAAGTTTTTCTATTTCTATTTCTATTTCTACATTTCACGCGCGCCAAGTTTGTTGTAGTCGGCTCATCTTGAAAGATCCAAATGGTCGATTACTGCTTTGTTGTCCACCTGTTTTCTATATGCTCCTTTTTTGAATCTGGTAAACATGACATTGCACAAACGAAGCGATACATTATTTGAGCCCTAAGTTGGGGATCCATCGCGATCACAGCTTTTTTACACCAAAATATTTATCTAGGTTTAATTGTATTCGACTTATTTTTACGGCTATGCACGCCCAAATCTCATGATAGGTCATATGCCAGTCTGTTTCGATCATACGGTGTAGAGCATCGAAGTTTTTATAGCAGTGGACGGGCGACCATCACGAAATTGGTCACTGAGATTGTTACAGAAGCGCTTAAATTTTGCAAACCAGCTATAAATTTGTTTTGCATGATGTATCATCGCCAACAATAGTGTAAAACTGAGTGAGATTATGCTGAACTATCAATCTGACTCTGACAAACTACAACACTTTGATTTACTACGACAAATTATTGTAGTTAATTACAGACTAAGAGTTCCAATTTCAAATACTGTAAATATTTTATTAATTAGGTATCTGTAAATGGCCAGTTCCGGAAGCTTGTAGTATGTATGCCCTATGTACCATGATCAATTATAAAACACATTTATGGAAGTGAAAAGTAATATTTCTTGATAAAATATTACTTTATACAAACAGTAATTTTAGCTCAAACAGTAATTTTAGCTCAGGATGGCTCCTCACTTATTAACAACACTAATAATATACTATTGACAACTTGTTTACACAAACTTAAAGTCGCCTCACATCGGAATGTTTCATTAATAGTAATGGACACCCATTAATCTAACGACGTCATAAGTTTGCTCTAGTTCCTTGCTATTTTGTTGATTATGGTGCCTAGTAAAATTCTGACATAAATATATGTGATTTAGTTTCATTACAATCTAAACTAATAATTCATAACATAATCATTTATAACAATAATGTTCGTCGTTATTCCTTGCATTTTTTATTTATAAAGTATCATTCAAAAAAGGTTTTTTTTTTTAATTTTATTACACAATTTGTGTGTTAAATTGTCTGTTTTCAAAGCCGAGGATGTCAGAATTAAGTTTCGCTTTGAAATATCGGTATGGCCATCAATAATTGTTATATTTGATTTATGTTACGTTGAAGTATCATAACATTCACTAAAAAGTGATTTTCATTATACCGGCAATGCGATACTGAGAATTCAGTTCGCACTCATTTTTTAAAAGTTAAATTGGATTAAGGTTTTTCAGGTTGATGAAAAACGAAAGAGCTCATAAAAAATTCAAATATTGAAATAGGCTGTCCAAAGTAAATGAAAATCCAATCATTTGCACTCGTAGGGTTAAATGTCAATTACACAATTTTCTGTTTTGAAAAACGAATTCAATGGAATCTTTCACGAAGTGTTACTTTATTGATCGCCACTTATTCCCGTCGTGTCCCAAATTGAAAATGTCAATCGAATAATGCCATTCAGCAAAGTAAAACGGCGGGGCATTTTTATAATGGGTTGCAGCTTAGATTTACTAAAATGCTTATGTGCAAGTTTGGTCATTAGAAAATAGCGTATTTTGTTCTGTCAGAAACTGCAAATGTCACATGATCCATTGATCATGTGACATTTGCAGTTTCTGACAGATACATTTATCTTACGTGTTGTACTTTAACACTTACCACAAAAGACTTCTTCTTCTGAGAGTGCCTTTCCGACTAGCAAAAGTTGGCAGCCAATTCAGTACAACTTTCCTCCTCCTTTGCGAGGTGCAGCAGTTCTGGAGCACCCGCTATTCCAGTCCACTTCCTGATTACGTAGCCAAGACTTGTCTTTTGCCCGCGATTTTTCCCATCATGATCAGTTGCAGCAACTTGTACCTATCATGTCTCATGATATGAGCCAGGTAGGCAAATTTTCTACCTTTGACGGCCTGCAAAAGTTCACCTTTTTGCTTGACTTCTCGAATCTCGTCACTGGCCATCCTTTGAGCCCAGCTAATAGCGGGCATCCGTCTATATGCCCAAATTTTGAACCCTTCTATACGTTTTCTGAGGTCTTATATAAGCGTCCATGTCTCACATGACCGCCGCTGTATAGAAGAACGGGCCAGACGTAACAGTGGAGCATTCTAATGCGCAAGGAAAAGGAAACAAAAGACTCAGAAGTTTTAAAAAGTTCTGTATGGATCCCGGCATAGAATAGGGCCACCCCATTCCTTCCAGTTATATCATACGAGGTGACTATAAGAGAAAATAACAGAGCAGTCCAGTTTCCATTTGTAGCACTTATCTACAAATTGATACGTATGGTAGCTATCGTACTTCTAAGCCATATTAGACGGAAGTGGCTATTGCGGCCACTTGATGCCTTGATACTAAATAGAGCAAAGCCACAAAGCACATTAAAAGGAGAGTATAAAAACCAATTGTTTCAATGGCGGGACTGCCACCTAAGGAGTCAATAATCACGGGTTCGATCGCCACATCATCGCAAATATATCTATGGCCTACAGATGTTTATTTCGGTTACCCCGCCAATCTGCATTTTACAAGCGTAGTGGGTTAATATTCCTACCTCCAGACATACCCAAGTCTACCATACCTTAGTTACAAAGTTAAAGCGTTCTATCAAATTTCTGAAAGAGCGCTTAAAGTGAAATAAGTAAAAAAATATGAAAACATTATTATAAAAAAATAGATATTAAAAAACATTTAGTTATTGTATCTTAATAACTTGATGATTCCAAATAGTTACTTTATTGCGTATCATCATCATCAACAGCCGACGACAGTCCACTGCTGGAGATAGGACTCCCCCATGAAACGCCACCTAGCCCGCTCTTCGGCTTCAAGTATCCAGTTTCTGCCAGCCGCCCTGCGCAGATCGTCGCACCATCTAGCCGGTGGTCACACGTTCCATACATTTACCGAGACGTGGTCTCCACTTCAGCACTCGTTTGCTGCAACGATTGTCGGATCTCCTACAAACGTACCAGCCCATTGCCATTTCAGTTTGATAATTTAAAAGGCTATGTCGGTGACTTTAGTTTTCTGGCGGATTTGTTCATTTCGAATCATATGTACCAAATAAACTCTGAGCATAGCTCTCTCCATAGCTTTCTGAGCGACTCTGAGCTTGTGAAGCAGACGGACTGACAGCGTTCACGTTTCGGCGCCGTAAGAAAGTGCAGGTAGGATAGATACACTGGTCGAAGATTTTCTTCAGGCTCTGAGGTACGATATATTTATTGCATATGGTTTGATTAATGTAATAATAATTCCTATTTCAAATCGTACATTAATTTAAATAGACGTATCTACATAATTTAATATTTAACCTAAAAATTTTTTTATGGTTTATCCATACGAATTTCATCGTCATAAATATCATTGTGCTTTTATATACAGCAAAACAAAAACCAATTAGACACAGCCTGTTTATTAAAGACGGTACGATTAGATGCAAATCGATATCGCTCGCCTAAAAGTATCTTTTAATTTAAAAACCACTTTCTCTTTCATAAAAAGAGCCCTGGAGTCCACAATAATTGGAACGATTTGGTAATTTGACGTTTCTGCAAGGGGCGTTTCAATTGTGTTATTTCATAAGAGATAGCGTATATGCATACAGAGATAGCGTGTGAATATTTCATTGATGATTCCTGTGTATCTGTATATTACTTATTGTATTTCTCTTTATTTTATTTTATTAATATAATTAATAAATATACAAAAACATGTAGGCCTATTAAATTTTCTGGTTTCGGTACCTCATTGGTGTATGCGTAAGATTTTACAATAAATGATTAAATACTAATCTCTCCTAAGTCAGTTTTATTTATTTCAGTGGGGTGTAACCCGAAAATAATCTTTACTTCCTATAATAAGAGGTACCATTTGAAACGAAACGGTATATCATTTGCCATCTTATTTCAGTTCTCAGGAAATCTTGTTAGTTAATTTAACTAAGCTTCATATACGAGTAGTTTGTCTTAAGAAAAATAATTAACGTACTTAGACTAGTAGAAACTCACGACGTAAGATTGTAATCGCATTCTCTAACCGATTAAACTATTGCTACCTTCGTTAGGTAAACTGTTGCTATTTGTTAGGTAAATATATTATGTACTAAACTGCATAATATTTTATATGTCTTCATACACACTACTACAACATTTCATAATTGTGATGTTATTTGTATATATAAAATATTCATCAATCATAATCTATAAAAATCAATTGTAAAAACAAATGATCCGCTTTCTTTTATGCTCAAAGTCAAAACTTAAAGCGAGCTAGATCCCCGACGAGGGCATGATTGATATTTGCGGCACCGTCCCGAGTTGATAGCATTTTTTACCAAAATTATTTAAATCACGACGACGTCGATTTGTACGTTTCCGGAACAAATCACGCATTTCTGGCATTCAACTGCTCTGAGTTCATTGAATTTATTTAACATGAATAAGTTTGAGGAAATTTAAGTATTACAAAATGAATGTTGGTTCCTCTCAAAGCCACTAGTACGAGAAAAATTGTTACGTAAATATAAATTGTCGGAAAATGGTTTCGATTTTATTTAATCTCCGTATATAATGAAGTTTTCCATTACTTTATTCTGTTTAGATCTGATTTGTATTTTTTTATCCATCTTAAAACATATTAATATGAATTCAAGAAAACAAAATACTTATAGACCTCTCCAAAGTAGTAATAGGAGAATATATCTATTGGTGGTTAAATAAACTAGATTAGCATATGGCTTGCGCATAATAAAACAATATAATAACTTGCCATTAAATTTGCAATATTTTATGATAAACATAAAATAATTTGGCATTAATAAATTTTGTTTGCGAAGAGTCAAAAGCAATCTATATTTTTCGAAATGTTTTCAAGATTAACAACATCACCAGAAAAAAAACCCACATAAACGCTACTAAACGTGTTTTTACAAATTTGAAAAGTATACATTTCACGTGGAAAAGCTGAATTACATGTGAACATCTGTCTGTTTGTCACTCTCCCTCCCTTTTTTAAAAAATGTACCCTCTATTTATACACACGTTCACATATTCTTTATAGTCTACACCCGTAACAGAAAAGCTTTGGTTTCCGTCCATCAATTTTGCTCAGAAACAGTTTCGCGGATACTATTCGAATAAATCATTTTGTGTTTGTTTTCTACTGGAGTGACACTTGTATCGAGTGTTGATAAACTCTTATTAATAAACGATATTGTAGATTCCAAGAGGTACAGGAAATAATTTTGATTTATTTATTATCACCGTATTTTAAACTGTTCTCTTTCTCTATTTGGTTTCGCTAAAGTAAAGTTAAACATAATGTAATTTTTTATTGTTCTCATTATTGTATAAATGCTACTATGCGAGCAAATACTCGTAGATGATAACCAGTATTTACTTATGTAACAAAATTGTATTCCCCAAACCACCCCCCAAGCGTGGGAATTATAGCAACACCCCTCATATTTCTAAAATTTGAGCAATACTTTTACTACAATATATTTACTACAAATAAAAATTGACAAATATTTTCCCTAACATGACATCATAAAATCCGAAGCAACAATTTACACGGAATAGGTAACCGGATAAGCGTGATCCAGTTACATCCGCTCGTCGCTGGGTTGGCTGCGATCCAAATTGATACCAATTTACCGTCACCGAGTTACCGTCACCGGCACCGACACTACCTTTGTAGCTCACTAATTACCTGCGTATCAAAATGCGGCAAGGAATTCTGTTAAGGCTAAATGTTTTAAAATTTAAACAGGCTTTACAGGTGCAGGGTTTACAGATAATCGTAAGTGAAATAAATAATTATGAAATCTATATCTTTTTTAGTGCTAGGTCACCTGTTTGTATATTTGAAAACTGCATTGTTAGCTTTAGGGTCTACAACTTGGTCAGTAATGAGTTCAAATATTAACATATGTATTTTACTGTGTTACAGCAGCGAAAACGATATTTGTTTTTTCTTAAAAAAAAAGATGTCTGCTAAATATAACAAAATTCTAAAATTAGCCAACAAATAACTGTAATCAGTTTTTTATTCCCCGCAGCAAATTTTTTCATGTCCATTTAAAATAAGAATTTTCCTCCAATTATGACTTAAAACTCCACCATCCATAAAGTCAAAATTCAGACGAGTTCGTACTTTCTGTATTTTCGCAGATGCTTAAGGCACTTTATAGTCGTATATTAAGCATATGCGAGAATCCTGTACAGTTGATAAACGTTTTAGATATATCTCAGAAGTAAACACAATTTATTATTAACAGCCGAATAGGCTGGCAGACGCTTGAAAGATTTCATAACTTATCGAATGCGCGATCATATAATTATCCAGACCCAATACAGGACCCGCGATCATTGACTACAGAAGCGGTAACATCGCCACTGAGTTAGATATTTTTGCTCAGTGCGGTTAACATTCCAAATTATTGTGCAACTGCATAAAACTCCTGGATCTGTGGCCGCATAATTCAGAGTTGTATTCCAGTAACCTCATAAGCTTAAAGTATTTTCTGACATTTGAAATTAAAAATAATTAGAACTTGAAATAAGTCAAAGAATTACAAGGCGAGGTGATTTCTCCTTACACAAACTTTTACTTCCGGTATAAAATTTTCGAATGCTTTTTCTTTAAATAAAAAAGATATAGATTTCATAATTATTTATTTCACTTAGTGGTAGAGCCATTCTACGGCTCAAGTGGTCCGGCTCGATTGGGACCTTCACAGAATATCCTCTTTATTTGGTAGTGTAAAACAACTCTTTTTAGTATCTTCCTAATAACATTCATATATTTTACTTTAAATATGAAAAATAATATAAATATTTATAAGTAAGTGTATATAATATAGAGATAACGCGATATAGTCTTACCACAGAGACGGAATATATATATTTCCACTTCGTCGTTTTTCTTTAGGAATGCCTTTGCCCTTGACTTCTTTTGTCGGGAATGTTGATGCGTTGTTATTTTTTATGCGGTCTGTTCACACCGGCCGCCATTTTGTCCGACCCTCCGACAATCGTCATTCTCTTGATACTATAACCTAGACTTGCTAATATTTTAGAAGCAGCAGTTATAGCCTTTTATTTTTATTCATATTTTTTAATTTGACATCAAAGGAGTAAACTGGTCTCAAATCTCACGTTTCAAAGTTTTATATGGAAATGTTATGAAAAACCTGCTGTTACAGAGATATATTCAAAGACACTTCAGGTCAGATAAACGTAGAATGAATTTTATTGCATGTTTTATTTTATTTGAAGAGGCCCTTGTAATGTAACAATGCTCCTCCACGGATTTTTAAAATATTAATGAATATTGAGCAATATATGAATTTATATCTATTGATATCAACAATATTGGTGGGTCAAATATACAATTTGAAATATGTTTTATAACTAATATTATCATCTACATATTTCAGTAACTTGTTTATTAGAGTTTTAAAATTTAAACAATCTTCGTAAGAAATCGGTGGTGTACTATTTTTTTATGAAGTGAGCTATAAATTTCTGAATTCTTTATTTATTACAAAATTTTATTTAACTTTGTCCTTTCATAATTAATCCATCTTAACCTCATGATACTTATCGATCAAGAACACTTTGTAGACGACAGCAGCAAATTTAAATTTATGCGGGACGTTTGAATAAAACTGAAGACTCCTAGTTTTGCTGACAATATTCGAAAATCCTTTGAATTCAATAGTGAAGAAATTCACTCGATAACTTTCGAAGTTATATAAAGATTTCTTTTCTTTAACCAAATGCCTCATTTTGAAATTCCAATCGCTGCGTTAAAATTAAAATTTAATAAAAAATATATTTATTTTAATTTTTAGTTATAAGTTGAAAAATATCAAACTATTGTGAGTTTGATATTTTTCAACTTAATAAATGGTTGATTGTCAAAGTCGAAGTTGGAAAAGCCATGCTGCAGAAAAAAAATATCGATTCTTTTGACACTAATTGTTCAAAATGTCACAAAAGGTTTTTGTCTACGGCATGAATTTGGCACTTTTTTTTATATACACTTTTTTAAAAAATAATAATCACACTCTCAAAAAACTGAAATCTTCTAATTACCTTTGCTATTGTGCTTCGTTCTGTGAGCGATATGAAGCCAACCACTTTCTTTTACTCCCACTAATCTCACTCTCTTAATCTACCTTCTCTCCTTACCATACTATTCATCATCTTTCTTAAAGGCAGGCAAAATATCCACAATGTCATAGCTATCGTAAGGTGATCCACTAGTTTGCCTACACCTTCCATAAAAAATGTATTTCACAGAATTTAATACGATTTTTAATTGAATTAACATTGGTGCTACAAATAACCTATACATATGAGATAAAATAATACGATAAGCATCCTCTATGTTCTATGTTCCGTATATACTCTGTTTATTGCTCGACTACCCAGTATACCTACGAAGGGGACTGCGTGGCTTCCCCGTGACATTTGTAGAGCACAAAATTGGATTATACTGGTTGGTAGCCTTGGAAAATAATTTATTACGACGTAGAAATCATATTCATATCGGATTTTATTGAACGTGAAGCATATTTCTGGAACAGTTTTATGAGTGTAAGAATTTAGAATTATTCCTTAGAATATGGATGTATTTAAGTTTTCTATTTTGTGATCGTTTCTGTATACCTCATATATTGTATGTTACATACATGTAAAAAAGCAGCTAGGAATGGGCAATCTAGGTCATTTTTCACCTACGATAAGACGCCGGCCATACCGGGAACGGAATAAGGCATAGTGAAGATCGTTTAGCTTATCTCATGTCGCCCTACTAACTAAACAAGCTAAACGAAGTGGGTTTACACTGGAAGCTAAGATTAAACGAAAGATGCACTGTATATCATACTGGTCGGCTCTTTTTTTTAACGAGAGCAGTATATTACATTTAACCAAAATTTCGGAAATTGTGTATTAGTATTCTTTTGTTTATTGTATATATCGTCCTCTACTTTTTCGCAAATATCTTTAATGCGCGACTTTTACAATTTTTATATACAATTTATTCCTTTTTAAATAAGATATAAAATAAATTCCACACGTCGATGTATTTTATAATGTATAGAAATAAGTTTTGAAAGATTCGTGGAGTGCATAAAGCTGTGAGTCATTCGTCTGTAGAAAGTAAATATGAAAGCGGGTTTCTTGGTAACGAACTACAAAGAAAACAGAAATGAATGTAGTAAACACAATGAAGACTGCCGAATGTAGAACATCTTTATATTACGACGGTACAAATGATGATGATTAATAGCTGTTGTATTTCAGAGGTCAAGATAAGTAACTCCATTTTAATTATATTCCAAACGGCGACTATGTTATATTATATATCATACGTATATATTATATACAAAATTGTACTGTATATATCGGACGAACGATTGGCTCAGTGGCGGGGCCCTCCGTCCGCAGAGGAATGGTCGCGGGTTCGAATCCCGCATCGGAGTAATATAATATATATACGGATTTACAAATATTTATTCCGAGTCTGGTAACCCCCCCAATCCGCATTTCCTTTCCTGCCCTTTCTCTTCCTCTCCGCCAATCCACGGTCTGCCGTGCCAATGGATGCGTGGCTAGGGGCAATGCTAGTCGCAAGCATGCCGGCCGTCCCGGGGTCAGGCTTCCCTGGGTACTATGGTGCCTTACCTCAGAATGCGGGGCTCTGCTGGGGCTGACCTCCAAACTCCCTTGCGGCTCGTAGGATTCACTAAGACGAATTTTAAAATACCTAATTTGTTGAAAAATTACGGTGACGTGGTTCGCCACCCGTCGAATATATAAATATACTCACGCTTCCCCACTTATATATATATATATATATATATATATATATATATATATATATATATATATATATATATATATATATAAGGGTCACCGCGTGCAAGTGAGCCAAAAAGATGTGTTTATAAAAAAGATAATAAACAAGTAAATTCAGAGCAAATCAATCTAAATCATGATGTATTTGAAATAAAAAGTATTTATATCTAAAGGCTAGATTTGAAGCGTGATATGGATAATGATAAACTGTACTGAAAATTTATTTATATTACTGACTTCTTTTCGTGATTAAAGATTTTAATTTTTGGCTCAGTGTCCCAATTGGCTCAGTGACGGGGCCTTCCGCTCGCGGAGTCAATGGTGGCGGGTTTGCGATCGCTGCATCAAAATAAATATATATATGGATTATAAAAAATATTTATTCCGAATATGGTAACCCCCCTCAATCCGCGTTGGATGAACTTGGTGGGTTAACGTTTGTTTTTCCAGAAATGGAGAGGCCAGTGCTCAGTAGTGGGACATATAAGGACTGATAAAAAAAAACGATCCGATTAAAACTTGGATCGAGGCGATCAGCAAGACAAATAAGAGATGATTAATTTATTGTTTTAATTACCAGATGTTTCCTTTTCACTTGGATAAATTATTTTGTTACGTTATATACATACAACATTTTCAAATAGTACAAATTAGTTTTTAAGAATAATCAGTGTTTATGCCAATCATATTTAGAATACGGTAAATACAAAAACCGTTTTATTTGTACAAAAAAGTCAGATGAATGTAAGTTATGTTATTTAATGTAAAATGAAGGTGGTAAAATTTATCGGTTAGCGACTTAATGTTGTCTAAACTCAAGCCAAAAGTAATTGCTACTCCGTACATCCAAATTCAATTTAAGTTCGCAAAGCTGACGTGCAATAATACATTAACTTTAATATATTTTGTAAAAGTTTCTACCTGATTTCTTCATAGAGAGCCTAAGATTTCTTTAGAAAGTAAGCGGCTGCCATGTCGTAACCAGATATGAAGTATGAAAAATTAATATTAACTTAAAATATTTCCAAATAGCAGCCTACTTAATATTTCTTAAAACTTCCGTTATACGTTCCGTTTACGTTAATACGTACATCATCATCCGTCTGCGGCAGTTCCCAACTGGACATCGGTTTCACGCAAGACACACCACCCAGTCCTAATTAATTTTCATTTATAACCATCCAGTTTGTGGTAAAGATGATAACAATTTTGCTGACAAAATTTGTTCATTCGGAATTTTGTATTTATATTCTTATACTATAAACATATAGTATTATTTGCCTAATTTATTTTTATGCATCTTACTGACAAATAAATTTTACATACTATATTTAAAATAGATTTCTGCAAAATAAGGTCTAATTCACATAGTCTTTTATTTTTTATATTGATCTAGGCTTAAATATATGTATGTGTACTAGTAATAAATCAATAATTTTGTTAAAATAATATTTTGGGGATTTTTATAATTTTTTATTTTATTTATTGATACTGCTATAATAAAAATGAACTTTCACTGCAACGTTTTCATTGTTTGTCAAAAGTTAGTTTGCCTTTCTCTGTAGTCGATACTGTTACTTTTTAAAGCTCTTCATATCTGTTCAGAATATATTTTCTTTACTTTTTATTTGTGTGTATTGGACGCTTGCGTTGGAAGTAAATTAAGAAACAAAGTTTATACTTCCTATTTTTGCTAACATTAATAAATAACCGATCACGCACAAAATATATGTAGGTATGTCATTTATGTTAATCTAATACTCTTTATTGATCGTTATAATCATTATACTGGATAAGGTTAGATTCGGGTGATAGTATATTATAGGTCATAGTTATGTTATTGCACACACTTAAATAATTGAAACACATATATGCCCTGCCCTGTTGATACTTCTATAATAGAATTCTTAAAAAGGAATCGTCGTAGTTGACGCTATCTTAACTGCTTTAGTGATACACAAATAAGTGCAAACATTGCATGATATCATAAGAAGTCTTACAATTCCTCAATATAGTTGTAGAAATCATTTGCACAATGCAAATACATACACATATGTACGAGTATATTGTTCTTATAAACGACTTTTGAGAGAGAATTCTAAATGTGTGTTTTTTTCTGATTTTATAAATAAATTAATTTTAGCAAATAAATGAACCACATAAATTATTCAAATACACAGAGCACCTGAAGATAAAAACCTATTAAATCATTGCTTATAATTCAACTGCAATATTGCTTCCCACTTTAAATGCATTTCTATACACCAATACCTCGCTTTACGTCGTTTCGTTTTGCGTTTTTTCGAAGTTGCGTCGCAGCTAATTTTCACTGTGCGTCGTTAGATTTTTGAGGTTGCGTTGTTTTGGGTTCGAGTCTTTAATTTTTTTGGTGTATACATAATACATTTGGATACACCAATACCTCACTTTGCATCGTGGTTACGTTCCAAGAAAACACGACGCAAATTGAAATGACGCAAAGTGAATTAAGATTTTCTATAGCAAACCATGTATCTTTACATGGTTAATATATATAAATAAATAATATAGGTTCCAGGGTTACGAAAATACTACTTTTTAAAAAGAAAATTGAACAAAGTAAACATTTAAAAAACAAAAATAATATAAAATTTTATTACATATATATAAAAAAAACGTGTTCAATTAAAACAAAATAAACTATTCAATTAATTTATGAAAAACATAATTGAAATGAATCACTGTCTGATGAGTCCATAGTGGCTGTTGTCCTAAGTGGCTTTCTTTCACAAAAAATTGGTCCAATGTTTACTGAAAAGTTTTTTTTTTAAACAAAAGTGTTGCCATCTTTTAGAAAAAAAGAAAATTTCAAATAAAAATTAAAGACTCCAACCCAAAACAATACAACCTCGAAAATCTAACGACGCACAGTGAAAATTAGTACTAATTAAGCAGCGATGCAACTTCGAAAAAACGCAAAATAAACGACGCAAAGCGAGGTATTGGTGTATAGAAATGCATTTAAAGTGGGAAGCAATATTGCAGTTGAATTATAAGCAATGATTTAATAGGTTTTTATCTTCAGGTGCTCTGTGTATTTGAATAATTTATGTGGTTCATTTATTTGCTAAAATTAATTTATTTATAAAATCAGAAAAAAACACACATTTAGAATTCTCTCTCAAAAGTCGTTTATAAGAACAATATACTCGTACATATGTGTATGTATTTGCATTGTGCAAATGATTTCTACAACTATATTGAGGAATTGTAAGACTTCTTATGATATCATGCAATGTTTGCACTTATTTGTGTATCACTAAAGCAGTTAAGATAGCGTCAACTACGACGATTCCTTTTTAAGAATTCTATTATAGAAGTATCAACAGGGCAGGGCATATATGTGTTTCAATTATTTAAGTGTGTGCAATAACATAACTATGACCTATAATATACTATCACCCGAATCTAACCTTATCCAGTATAATGATTATAACGATCAATAAAGAGTATTAGATTAACATAAATGACATACCTACATATATTTTGTGCGTGATCGGTTATTTATTAATGTTAGCAAAAATAGGAAGTATAAACTTTGTTTCTTAATTTACTTCCAACGCAAGCGTCCAATACACACAAATAAAAAGTAAAGAAAATATATTCTGAACAGATATGAAGAGCTTTAAAAAGTAACAGTATCGACTACAGAGAAAGGCAAACTAACTTTTGACAAACAATGAAAACGTTGCAGTGAAAGTTCATTTTTATTATAGCAGTATCAATAAATAAAATAAAAAATTATTAAAATCCCCAAAATATTATTTTAACAAAATTATTGATTTATTACTAGTACACATACATATATTTAAGCCTAGATCAATATAAAAAATAAAAGACTATGTGAATTAGACCTTATTTTGCAGAAATCTATTTTAAATATAGTATGTAAAATTTATTTGTCAGTAAGATGCATAAAAATAAATTAGGCAAATAATACTATATGTTTATAGTATAAGAATATAAATACAAAATTCCGAATGAACAAATTTTGTCAGCAAAATTGTTATCATCTTTACCACAAACTGGATGGTTATAAATGAAAATTAATTAGGACTGGGTGGTGTGTCTTGCGTGAAACCGATGTCCAGTTGGGAACTGCCGCAGACGGATGATGATGTACGTATTAACGTAAACGGAACGTATAACGGAAGTTTTAAGAAATATTAAGTAGGCTGCTATTTGGATATATTTTAAGTTAATATTAATTTTTCATACTTCATATCTGGTTACGACATGGCAGCCGCTTACTTTCTAAAGAAATCTTAGGCTCTCTTTGAAGAAATCAGGTAGAAACTTTTACAAAATATATTAAAGTTAATGTATTATTGCACGTCAGCTTTGCGAACTTAAATTGAATTTGGATGTACGGAGTAGCAATTACTTTTGGCTTGAGTTTAGACAACATTAAGTCGCTAACCGATAAATTTTACCACCTTCATTTTACATTAAATCACATAACTTACATTCATCTGACTTTTTTCTACAAATAAAACGGTTTTTGTATTTACCGTATTCTAAATATGATTGGCATAAACACTGATTATTCTTAAAAACTAATTTGTACTATTTGAAAATGTTGTATGTATATAACGTAACAAAATAATTTATCCAAGTGAAAAGGAAACATCTGGTAATTAAAACAATAAATTAATCATCTCTTATTTGTCTTGCTGATCGCCTCGATCCAAGTTTTAATCGGATCGTTTTTTTTTATCAGTCCTTATATGTCCCACTACTGAGCACTGGCCTCTCCATTTCTGGAAAAACAAACGTTAACCCACCAAGTTCATCCAACGCGGATTGAGGGGGGTTACCATATTCGGAATAAATATTTTTTATAATCCATATATATATTTATTTTGATGCAGCGATCGCAAACCCGCCACCATTGACTCCGCGAGCGGAAGGCCCCGTCACTGAGCCAATTGGGACACTGAGCCAAAAATTAAAATCTTTAATCACGAAAAGAAGTCAGTAATATAAATAAATTTTCAGTACAGTTTATCATTATCCATATCACGCTTCAAATCTAGCCTTTAGATATAAATACTTTTTATTTCAAATACATCATGATTTAGATTGATTTGCTCTGAATTTACTTGTTTATTATCTTTTTTATAAACACATCTTTTTGGCTCACTTGCACGCGGTGACCCTTATATATATATATATATATATATATATATATATATATATATATATATATATATATATATATATATATAAGTGGGGAAGCGTGAGTATATTTATATATTCGACGGGTGGCGAACCACGTCACCGTAATTTTTCAACAAATTAGGTATTTTAAAATTCGTCTTAGTGAATCCTACGAGCCGCAAGGGAGTTTGGAGGTCAGCCCCAGCAGAGCCCCGCATTCTGAGGTAAGGCACCATAGTACCCAGGGAAGCCTGACCCCGGGACGGCCGGCATGCTTGCGACTAGCATTGCCCCTAGCCACGCATCCATTGGCACGGCAGACCGTGGATTGGCGGAGAGGAAGAGAAAGGGCAGGAAAGGAAATGCGGATTGGGGGGGTTACCAGACTCGGAATAAATATTTGTAAATCCGTATATATATTATATTACTCCGATGCGGGATTCGAACCCGCGACCATTCCTCTGCGGACGGAGGGCCCCGCCACTGAGCCAATCGTTCGTCCGATATATACAGTACAATTTTGTATATAATATATACGTATGATATATAATATAACATAGTCGCCGTTTGGAATATAATTAAAATGGAGTTACTTATCTTGACCTCTGAAATACAACAGCTATTAATCATCATCATTTGTACCGTCGTAATATAAAGATGTTCTACATTCGGCAGTCTTCATTGTGTTTACTACATTCATTTCTGTTTTCTTTGTAGTTCGTTACCAAGAAACCCGCTTTCATATTTACTTTCTACAGACGAATGACTCACAGCTTTATGCACTCCACGAATCTTTCAAAACTTATTTCTATACATTATAAAATACATCGACGTGTGGAATTTATTTTATATCTTATTTAAAAAGGAATAAATTGTATATAAAAATTGTAAAAGTCGCGCATTAAAGATATTTGCGAAAAAGTAGAGGACGATATATACAATAAACAAAAGAATACTAATACACAATTTCCGAAATTTTGGTTAAATGTAATATACTGCTCTCGTTAAAAAAAAGAGCCGACCAGTATGATATACAGTGCATCTTTCGTTTAATCTTAGCTTCCAGCGTAAACCCACTTCGTTTAGCTTGTTTAGTTAGTAGGGCGACATGAGATAAGCTAAACGATCTTCACTATGCCTTATTCCGTTCCCGGTATGGCCGGCGTCTTATCGTAGGTGAAAAATGACCTAGATTGCCCATTCCTAGCTGCTTTTTTACATGTATGTAACATACAATATATGAGGTATACAGAAACGATCACAAAATAGAAAACTTAAATACATCCATATTCTAAGGAATAATTCTAAATTCTTACACTCATAAAACTGTTCCAGAAATATGCTTCACGTTCAATAAAATCCGATATGAATATGATTTCTACGTCGTAATAAATTATTTTCCAAGGCTACCAACCAGTATAATCCAATTTTGTGCTCTACAAATGTCACGGGGAAGCCACGCAGTCCCCTTCGTAGGTATACTGGGTAGTCGAGCAATAAACAGAGTATATACGGAACATAGAACATAGAGGATGCTTATCGTATTATTTTATCTCATATGTATAGGTTATTTGTAGCACCAATGTTAATTCAATTAAAAATCGTATTAAATTCTGTGAAATACATTTTTTATGGAAGGTGTAGGCAAACTAGTGGATCACCTTACGATAGCTATGACATTGTGGATATTTTGCCTGCCTTTAAGAAAGATGATGAATAGTATGGTAAGGAGAGAAGGTAGATTAAGAGAGTGAGATTAGTGGGAGTAAAAGAAAGTGGTTGGCTTCATATCGCTCACAGAACGAAGCACAATAGCAAAGGTAATTAGAAGATTTCAGTTTTTTGAGAGTGTGATTATTATTTTTTAAAAAAGTGTATATAAAAAAAAGTGCCAAATTCATGCCGTAGACAAAAACCTTTTGTGACATTTTGAACAATTAGTGTCAAAAGAATCGATATTTTTTTTCTGCAGCATGGCTTTTCCAACTTCGACTTTGACAATCAACCATTTATTAAGTTGAAAAATATCAAACTCACAATAGTTTGATATTTTTCAACTTATAACTAAAAATTAAAATAAATATATTTTTTATTAAATTTTAATTTTAACGCAGCGATTGGAATTTCAAAATGAGGCATTTGGTTAAAGAAAAGAAATCTTTATATAACTTCGAAAGTTATCGAGTGAATTTCTTCACTATTGAATTCAAAGGATTTTCGAATATTGTCAGCAAAACTAGGAGTCTTCAGTTTTATTCAAACGTCCCGCATAAATTTAAATTTGCTGCTGTCGTCTACAAAGTGTTCTTGATCGATAAGTATCATGAGGTTAAGATGGATTAATTATGAAAGGACAAAGTTAAATAAAATTTTGTAATAAATAAAGAATTCAGAAATTTATAGCTCACTTCATAAAAAAATAGTACACCACCGATTTCTTACGAAGATTGTTTAAATTTTAAAACTCTAATAAACAAGTTACTGAAATATGTAGATGATAATATTAGTTATAAAACATATTTCAAATTGTATATTTGACCCACCAATATTGTTGATATCAATAGATATAAATTCATATATTGCTCAATATTCATTAATATTTTAAAAATCCGTGGAGGAGCATTGTTACATTACAAGGGCCTCTTCAAATAAAATAAAACATGCAATAAAATTCATTCTACGTTTATCTGACCTGAAGTGTCTTTGAATATATCTCTGTAACAGCAGGTTTTTCATAACATTTCCATATAAAACTTTGAAACGTGAGATTTGAGACCAGTTTACTCCTTTGATGTCAAATCAAAAAATATGAATAAAAATAAATGGCTATAACTGCTGCTTCTAAAATATTAGCAAGTCTAGGTTATAGTATCAAGAGAATGACGATTGTCGGAGGGTCGGACAAAATGGCGGCCGGTGTGAACAGACCGCATAAAAAATAACAACGCATCAACATTCCCGACAAAAGAAGTCAAGGGCAAAGGCATTCCTAAAGAAAAACGACGAAGTGGAAATATATATATTCCGTCTCTGTGGTAAGACTATATCGCGTTATCTCTATATTATATACACTTACTTATAAATATTTATATTATTTTTCATATTTAAAGTAAAATATATGAATGTTATTAGGAAGATACTAAAAAGAGTTGTTTTACACTACCAAATAAAGAGGATATTCTGTGAAGGTCCCAATCGAGCCGGACCACTTGAGCCGTAGAATGGCTCTACCACTAAGTGAAATAAATAATTATGAAATCTATATCTTTTTTATTTAAAGAAAAAGCATTCGAAAATTTTATACCGGAAGTAAAAGTTTGTGTAAGGAGAAATCACCTCGCCTTGTAATTCTTTGACTTATTTCAATTTCTAATTATTTTTAATTTCAAATGTCAGAAAATACTTTAAGCTTATGAGGTTACTGGAATACAACTCTGAATTATGCGGCCACAGATCCAGGAGTTTTATGCAGTTGCACAATAATTTGGAATGTTAACCGCACTGAGCAAAAATATCTAACTCAGTGGCGATGTTACCGCTTCTGTAGTCAATGATCGCGGGTCCTGTATTGGGTCTGGATAATTATATGATCGCGCATTCGATAAGTTATGAAATCTTTCAAGCGTCTGCCAGCCTATTCGGCTGTTAATAATAAATTGTGTTTACTTCTGAGATATATCTAAAACGTTTATCAACTGTACAGGATTCTCGCATATGCTTAATATACGACTATAAAGTGCCTTAAGCATCTGCGAAAATACAGAAAGTACGAACTCGTCTGAATTTTGACTTTATGGATGGTGGAGTTTTAAGTCATAATTGGAGGAAAATTCTTATTTTAAATGGACATGAAAAAATTTGCTGCGGGGAATAAAAAACTAATTACAGTTATTTGTTGGCTAATTTTAGAATTTTGTTATATTTAGCAGACATCTTGGCAGCGAAAACGATATTTGTTTTTAAGAAAAAACAAATATCGTTTTCGCTGCTGTAACACAGTAAAATACATATGTTAATATTTGAACTCATTACTGACCAAGTTGTAGACCCTAAAGCTAACAATGCAGTTTTCAAATATACAAACAGGTGACCTAGCACTAAAAAAGATATAGATTTCATAATTATTTATTTCACTTACGATTATCTGTAAACCCTGCACCTGTAAAGCCTGTTTAAATTTTAAAACATTTAGCCTTAACAGAATTCCTTGCCGCATTTTGATACGCAGGTAATTAGTGAGCTACAAAGGTAGTGTCGGTGCCGGTGACGGTAACTCGGTGACGGTAAATTGGTATCAATTTGGATCGCAGCCAACCCAGCGACGAGCGGATGTAACTGGATCACGCTTATCCGGTTACCTATTCCGTGTAAATTGTTGCTTCGGATTTTATGATGTCATGTTAGGGAAAATATTTGTCAATTTTTATTTGTAGTAAATATATTGTAGTAAAAGTATTGCTCAAATTTTAGAAATATGAGGGGTGTTGCTATAATTCCCACGCTTGGGGGGTGGTTTGGGGAATACAATTTTGTTACATAAGTAAATACTGGTTATCATCTACGAGTATTTGCTCGCATAGTAGCATTTATACAATAATGAGAACAATAAAAAATTACATTATGTTTAACTTTACTTTAGCGAAACCAAATAGAGAAAGAGAACAGTTTAAAATACGGTGATAATAAATAAATCAAAATTATTTCCTGTACCTCTTGGAATCTACAATATCGTTTATTAATAAGAGTTTATCAACACTCGATACAAGTGTCACTCCAGTAGAAAACAAACACAAAATGATTTATTCGAATAGTATCCGCGAAACTGTTTCTGAGCAAAATTGATGGACGGAAACCAAAGCTTTTCTGTTACGGGTGTAGACTATAAAGAATATGTGAACGTGTGTATAAATAGAGGGTACATTTTTTAAAAAAGGGAGGGAGAGTGGCGAACAGACAGATGTTCACATGTAATTCAGCTTTTCCACGTGAAATGTATACTTTTCAAATTTGTAAAAACACGTTTAGTAGCGTTTATGTGGGTTTTTTTTCTGGTGATGTTGTTAATCTTGAAAACATTTCGAAAAATATAGATTGCTTTTGACTCTTCGCAAACAAAATTTATTAATGCCAAATTATTTTATGTTTATCATAAAATATTGCAAATTTAATGGCAAGTTATTATATTGTTTTATTATGCGCAAGCCATATGCTAATCTAGTTTATTTAACCACCAATAGATATATTCTCCTATTACTACTTTGGAGAGGTCTATAAGCATTTTGTTTTCTTGAATTCATATTAATATGTTTGAAGATGGATGGAAAAATACAAATCAGATGTAAACAGAATAAAGTAATGGAAAACTTCATTATATACGGAGATTAAATAAAATCGAAACCATTTTCCGACAATTTATATTTACGTAACAATTTTTCTCGTACTAGTGGCTTTGAGAGGAACCAACATTCATTTTGTAATACTTAAATTTCCTCAAACTTATTCATGTTAAATAAATTCAATGAACTCAGAGCAGTTGAATGCCAGAAATGCGTGATTTGTTCCGGAAACGTACAAATCGACGTCGTCGTGATTTAAATAATTTTGGTAAAAAATGCTATCAACTCGGGACGGTGCCGCAAATATCAATCATGCCCTCGTCGGGGATCTAGCTCGCTTTAAGTTTTGACTTTGAGCATAAAAGAAAGCGGATCATTTGTTTTTACAATTGATTTTTATAGATTATGATTGATGAATATTTTATATATACAAATAACATCACAATTATGAAATGGTGTAGTAGTGTGTATGAAGACATATAAAATATTATGTAGTTTAGTACATAATATATTTACCTAACAAATAGCAACAGTTTACCTAACGAAGGTAGCAATAGTTTAATCGGTTAGAGAATGCGATTACAATCTTACGTCGTGAGTTTCTACTAGTCTAAGTACGTTAATTATTTTTCTTAAGACAAACTACTCGTATATGAAGCTTAGTTAAATTAACTAACAAGATTTCCTGAGAACTGAAATAAGATGGCAAATGATATACCGTTTCGTTTCAAATGGTACCTCTTATTATAGGAAGTAAAGATTATTTTCGGGTTACACCCCACTGAAATAAATAAAACTGACTTTAGGAGAGATTAGTATTTAATCATTTATTGTAAAATCTTACGCATACACCAATGAGGTACCGAAACCAGAAAATTTAATAGGCCTACATGTTTTTGTATATTTATTAATTATATTAATAAAATAAAATAAAGAGAAATACAATAAGTAATATACAGATACACAGGAATCATCAATGAAATATTCACACGCTATCTCTGTATGCATATACGCTATCTCTTATGAAATAACACAATTGAAACGCCCCTTGCAGAAACGTCAAATTACCAAATCGTTCCAATTATTGTGGACTCCAGGGCTCTTTTTATGAAAGAGAAAGTGGTTTTTAAATTAAAAGATACTTTTAGGCGAGCGATATCGATTTGCATCTAATCGTACCGTCTTTAATAAACAGGCTGTGTCTAATTGGTTTTTGTTTTGCTGTATATAAAAGCACAATGATATTTATGACGATGAAATTCGTATGGATAAACCATAAAAAAATTTTTAGGTTAAATATTAAATTATGTAGATACGTCTATTTAAATTAATGTACGATTTGAAATAGGAATTATTATTACATTAATCAAACCATATGCAATAAATATATCGTACCTCAGAGCCTGAAGAAAATCTTCGACCAGTGTATCTATCCTACCTGCACTTTCTTACGGCGCCGAAACGTGAACGCTGTCAGTCCGTCTGCTTCACAAGCTCAGAGTCGCTCAGAAAGCTATGGAGAGAGCTATGCTCAGAGTTTATTTGGTACATATGATTCGAAATGAACAAATCCGCCAGAAAACTAAAGTCACCGACATAGCCTTTTAAATTATCAAACTGAAATGGCAATGGGCTGGTACGTTTGTAGGAGATCCGACAATCGTTGCAGCAAACGAGTGCTGAAGTGGAGACCACGTCTCGGTAAATGTATGGAACGTGTGACCACCGGCTAGATGGTGCGACGATCTGCGCAGGGCGGCTGGCAGAAACTGGATACTTGAAGCCGAAGAGCGGGCTAGGTGGCGTTTCATGGGGGAGTCCTATCTCCAGCAGTGGACTGTCGTCGGCTGTTGATGATGATGATACGCAATAAAGTAACTATTTGGAATCATCAAGTTATTAAGATACAATAACTAAATGTTTTTTAATATCTATTTTTTTATAATAATGTTTTCATATTTTTTTACTTATTTCACTTTAAGCGCTCTTTCAGAAATTTGATAGAACGCTTTAACTTTGTAACTAAGGTATGGTAGACTTGGGTATGTCTGGAGGTAGGAATATTAACCCACTACGCTTGTAAAATGCAGATTGGCGGGGTAACCAAAATAAACATCTGTAGGCCATAGATATATTTGCGATGATGTGGCGATCGAACCCGTGATTATTGGCTCCTTAGGTGGCAGTCCCGCCATTGAAACAATTGGTTTTTATACTCTCCTTTTAATGTGCTTTGTGGCTTTGCTCTATTTAGTATCAAGGCATCAAGTGGCCGCAATAGCCACTTCCGTCTAATATGGCTTAGAAGTACGATAGCTACCATACGTATCAATTTGTAGATAAGTGCTACAAATGGAAACTGGACTGCTCTGTTATTTTCTCTTATAGTCACCTCGTATGATATAACTGGAAGGAATGGGGTGGCCCTATTCTATGCCGGGATCCATACAGAACTTTTTAAAACTTCTGAGTCTTTTGTTTCCTTTTCCTTGCGCATTAGAATGCTCCACTGTTACGTCTGGCCCGTTCTTCTATACAGCGGCGGTCATGTGAGACATGGACGCTTATATAAGACCTCAGAAAACGTATAGAAGGGTTCAAAATTTGGGCATATAGACGGATGCCCGCTATTAGCTGGGCTCAAAGGATGGCCAGTGACGAGATTCGAGAAGTCAAGCAAAAAGGTGAACTTTTGCAGGCCGTCAAAGGTAGAAAATTTGCCTACCTGGCTCATATCATGAGACATGATAGGTACAAGTTGCTGCAACTGATCATGATGGGAAAAATCGCGGGCAAAAGACAAGTCTTGGCTACGTAATCAGGAAGTGGACTGGAATAGCGGGTGCTCCAGAACTGCTGCACCTCGCAAAGGAGGAGGAAAGTTGTACTGAATTGGCTGCCAACTTTTGCTAGTCGGAAAGGCACTCTCAGAAGAAGAAGTCTTTTGTGGTAAGTGTTAAAGTACAACACGTAAGATAAATGTATCTGTCAGAAACTGCAAATGTCACATGATCAATGGATCATGTGACATTTGCAGTTTCTGACAGAACAAAATACGCTATTTTCTAATGACCAAACTTGCACATAAGCATTTTAGTAAATCTAAGCTGCAACCCATTATAAAAATGCCCCGCCGTTTTACTTTGCTGAATGGCATTATTCGATTGACATTTTCAATTTGGGACACGACGGGAATAAGTGGCGATCAATAAAGTAACACTTCGTGAAAGATTCCATTGAATTCGTTTTTCAAAACAGAAAATTGTGTAATTGACATTTAACCCTACGAGTGCAAATGATTGGATTTTCATTTACTTTGGACAGCCTATTTCAATATTTGAATTTTTTATGAGCTCTTTCGTTTTTCATCAACCTGAAAAACCTTAATCCAATTTAACTTTTAAAAAATGAGTGCGAACTGAATTCTCAGTATCGCATTGCCGGTATAATGAAAATCACTTTTTAGTGAATGTTATGATACTTCAACGTAACATAAATCAAATATAACAATTATTGATGGCCATACCAATATTTCAAAGCGAAACTTAATTCTGACATCCTCGGCTTTGAAAACAGACAATTTAACACACAAATTGTGTAATAAAATTAAAAAAAAAAACCTTTTTTGAATGATACTTTATAAATAAAAAATGCAAGGAATAACGACGAACATTATTGTTATAAATGATTATGTTATGAATTATTAGTTTAGATTGTAATGAAACTAAATCACATATATTTATGTCAGAATTTTACTAGGCACCATAATCAACAAAATAGCAAGGAACTAGAGCAAACTTATGACGTCGTTAGATTAATGGGTGTCCATTACTATTAATGAAACATTCCGATGTGAGGCGACTTTAAGTTTGTGTAAACAAGTTGTCAATAGTATATTATTAGTGTTGTTAATAAGTGAGGAGCCATCCTGAGCTAAAATTACTGTTTGAGCTAAAATTACTGTTTGTATAAAGTAATATTTTATCAAGAAATATTACTTTTCACTTCCATAAATGTGTTTTATAATTGATCATGGTACATAGGGCATACATACTACAAGCTTCCGGAACTGGCCATTTACAGATACCTAATTAAAAAAATATTTACAGTATTTGAAATTGGAACTCTTAGTCTGTAATTAACTACAACAATTTGTCGTAGTAAATCAAAGTGTTATAGTTTGTCAGAGTCAGATTGATAGTTCAGCATAATCTCACTCAGTTTTACACTATTGTTGGCGATGATACATCATGCAAAACAAATTTATAGCTGGTTTGCAAAATTTAAGCGCTTCTGTAACAATCTCAGTGACCAATTTCGTGATGGTCGCCCGTCCACTGCTATAAAAACTTCGATGCTCTACACCGTATGATCGAAACAGACTGGCATATGACCTATCATGAGATTTGGGCGTGCATAGCCGTAAAAATAAGTCGAATACAATTAAACCTAGATAAATATTTTGGTGTAAAAAAGCTGTGATCGCGATGGATCCCCAACTTAGGGCTCAAATAATGTATCGCTTCGTTTGTGCAATGTCATGTTTACCAGATTCAAAAAAGGAGCATATAGAAAACAGGTGGACAACAAAGCAGTAATCGACCATTTGGATCTTTCAAGATGAGCCGACTACAACAAACTTGGCGCGCGTGAAATGTAGAAATAGAAATAGAAATAGAAAAACTTTATTTATGACACCATTTTTTTTACAATTACCAAAATTAAATCCTTAATAATATTCTATATACAAATAAAAACACAAAACAAAAAGAAAATAATTTTAATCTAACGAGTGTCATAAAATGGTTCTTGCTCAGCATATGCTGGGCACACTGTTGGAGCACCCGGCGCTGGTTTTCAGCAAGAACCAACGTGGTCAGATCGCGGACCACAGTGACGACATTCATACTGACACACTCGTACATACAAATACATCCATATATATAACTACTCATACTCATATACACATACACATAAATACACGTACAGTACAATGGAATTAAAAAACACAAAGTCATGTACTAAATTCACCGCGTCCAAAAGAACAAGTTCCTGACTGCATACTTAAAATTAGATTTTTGTATTTTTTTTAAATATATTTATTGTATGCAAGTCACGAAGAGGTGGTGGCAAGTTGTTCCAACATTTGGTTGCGGCGTATTTAAAGCTACCACGAAACGCAGCTGAGCAGTGGCGAGGAACAACCAGCAATGACCTAGGCGCTCTGGTATCGCCAGCGTTATTTCGTTTACGGGCCCATGTTAATTTATTATATAAATATGACGGGGATTCATAACGAATCATACCAAATAGAAGGGTAGCGAAATGAAGCTCCCTGCGGTGTCTCATTTTTATTATATTAGCTTTATTTATGTATGGCGTAACATGTTCCCGTGAAGCTACATTAAAACAAAATCTTGCACATGCATTTTGTACGCGCTGTATAAGTTTTTCTGTTCGAGCGAGTAGACGGGGTCCGTATACAGTGTCCGCGTAGTTAAATTTCGATAATACTAACGAGTCGCATACTGTTATACGGAGAGGTGTATACTGTTATACGAAATGTGTCGTTAAGTACATTATTGCTTTTATTTAATAAAACTAGACATATGGTTTTTGTTGCTTTGAAGAATCGTCGTACAATGGGTGATGATTGGTACCCAATTATATGTTTGCCGGAAGTTATTAACGAACTCTATAAAAATAATCGTAAACATTGTATTTTGCACGATGACAATGTCAGGTCTCACACGGCCAGACAGACAAATGATATTTTAAAATCGAAAAACGTAGAATTTATGAACCATAATTCCTAACCTGGCATCTTGTCATTTCTATTGGTTTCCAAAAATTAAGAAGCAATTCTGCGGGCAACAATTTTTATCACCATACAAGGCTGTTGAAAGGGTATATAAATAAACATGTATTGTTTCGACCTAGATCAGCAGGGCATAAATAATTTTATTTTGGTTTACTCGTTAGTAAAAGTATTTACGCTAATGGATAACGTTTTAAAAGACAATAAATTAATTTTTGAATAGTAGTGGTAGAGCCACGCTGCAGACGAATACTTTGTCAAGAATGGCATAGTATTTGTCTGTAGCATGAATGGATCGGCTTGCCCGGGGAAGATAGACGGAGACACTTACGCATAAAACCGGCGTCTGAGTGGTAGCTCAGCTACCGCTCTCATACAGTGAGCAGCTCACATCCAGAGGCCCAACACCCTCCCCCTCCCTCTCCCTCCCATTCCCACTTCCATAACGACACTTTCCTTAAAGGTCAGCAACGCTTCCATCTATGGCGCTGCAGATATCAATAAGTGGCGTTAAGTGATTTCCATCAGGTGAGACGCCTGCTCGTTTGCCTACCTATCCCATAAAATTTTATTTTTATTCTGGAAGTTTTTAGTGCATCAACAGTTCGTCTTATTGGTTCCGGCCGGTTGATAGATGACGCGATGTGAACGCTTTTTGAAATTTGATGGTTTCACCTAGCATCAAACGAAGTAAGTTAGAAGGCTACTATCTAGAATTGATCTTAGGTACTTACTACCTAAAGACCTATGTAGAGATATAGGACCTATGTAAAGAAAAAGTTTTTCTATATTTCAAAAATCATATCTATACTCAACTTTTTCATTAAATTCACTCATTTTCTTAAAATGAAAAACCATAGAAGAATGGTGGGAAAGAATTTATATCTTTATTTTAATATCTTGAATACTATTTACAATTAGTTATTATAAACTGGTTGTATAACATTTCATTTACCAAATTTCGCCCAACATTTACCAACATTATAAATCTCTTATTATATCGCAAGATTAATTTACCATAATAAAGTAATTTGTTTGTTACGACCGCTCACACTAATACCCTAAAAACAATCGGTCGGATATTCCTCGGCATAATCGGCGTTAATATCTCAATTTACATTCGAATTAATTCCCGGACAGACGTTTATGGCCCAATATTTTGTTCGTTATAAAATGAATTAAACAATTCTTATTATGAGTAAGATTTATTTATAGTTGCGCGAATAATTTTTGGCGATCTTGCTTTTTCAATCTTTGCATTAGACTAAAGAATTCCGGGGTAGTGAGTAATATAAATTTATTCTTGTTTCCATGGAAGTTCCATTACAATTGTTTTTTCTCCCTAGTAAAACCTCACTAACAGATTTTTTAAAAAAAAATATCATATATTTTAAGTTTTGGTATGGCCCGAATAAGCAGCTGAATATAGAGACGGATAATTCAATTTTATTTGCGTGTATTAATGTATTATATAAAATAATATTTTTTTTTGATTAAAACTTTTTCATTTCCCGCTGTAAAAGCACAACTCCGCGCAAATGCTCATCGTGATTAGGATAAGAATTAAAGTACGTCCTCGCTCCCAGTATTTCGCTATGTGGAAACGGAGTCCTCCATTTGCCATTCTCCATATTTTGCTGTGTGGTTTTCAGCATA